>JAHZNB010003273.1:0-11326 GCA_027744295.1 Callyntrura guangdongensis
AAACACTTTACAAAAACAAAAGTAAATTTTTTCTATCGATCATTTTAAAAACGAAAGTTTTTCTTCAACTGCGGTACTCAAAGCAAGCATGAGAGTAACCAAAAGTAAGTACAAGCAATGTTGTGTTAAACATATATACATACAATTACACAAATATACATATACGTGTACATACATATATACCATTTTTTGTATGTATCCCACCAAAACGGCTTTCGCATTTCGAAGAAGAATTACATTTTCACTTTTTTCTCCTTTCTCGCTGAATAAGACAAAAAAAACGAATTCTGCTGGAAGATATCTAAATTCTTGTTTTACTTCCCGCTAAGCGAAACGAGCTCTCTGCCTTAAAACAAGTTTTGTAGCATTGGCTCAGCAAGTAGGATGAGCTCGCCAAAGAGAAAGAGAGAGAAAAAAAAAGAAAATTTATCTTGTAAATTCGAGGTGGCTCCGTTTCCAGCATTCCCTAAAAAGTGGCTTTGTCCACTTGATCCTACTACGTAGAACTACAGCCGTTATATCACAGCACAGTCAGGAAATTCGTAATAATATTGAGCATACGAAAAGGAAACTCAGTTTCCGTATAATCCTCCACACTAAATAATAACGACTTGGACATATGTGAGAGTAGCAACGAGTAAAAGCAATCATGCCAGAGAGAAACTTTCTTCATTAGTTCTCATACGTCTTGGTATAAACACAGTCCTTTGGGCGCGATACAATCTCCGTAAAAAAAGTATAATACCCTTTTTAATAGTTTCAGTCAGAATGCACCATTTTTGTAAAGGAGAAGACATTTTTCAGATGTCGTAAATACATTTACACATTTCCTGCTTTCTATGTACCATGTCTTATTTCTCATGTCCGCCACACTCTTGAAATCGACACACTTTTATGAAAAATTTTTGTTTTCACTTCTAGTTCTACTACTACTATGTCGTGCGGTTATACCTTATACGTGAATTTTTGTCAGTCTTATCAATAAAAATAGACACTTTTTTACTACTTAACACACGAATACATTGGAACCCATTTTGAGGAGTGTATGCCCGTTATTAACTTATTTAGACAGAACGTTACGTACTACTGCTTTATTTGTTTTTCGTGAGAAAAAGCTGTTGCTACCTATATAGACCATATTACACCATCACCGGCCTAACTATTTTAAAGAAGTCCTTGAACCACAAAATGTACTATGTACTCCACCTCTTTTTCGTCTATCAAATTGTAGACAGGTATTGTCTATCGGTATATGTATGTATATATTATTAGGTGTGTATAGCATGCACACATATTCTTTTTAAATAGAGCTGCCGCGAAGTATGCATGATAGCGAGCTTTACCGTGTTTGATAGAAAGCTCTAAACATAAAGCCTTTGTTTTTGAAATTGAAAACCACAAAGTATGAATGAATGAGTCTATCTCAAACAACGACTATTGTTATTGTAATGACAGAAGCCCATTTTCTTGTCATCTTCTCTAGGTTTTCCCCGTGGCATTATACATCTTCCATTGAAAACCTTTGGGTGTAAATTTGCACTTCTTTCGTCTACCCACAAAAAAAATCTTAAGATCCTTCACGTTTGACGCTAGAAAAAAGTTTTTGTATATGCACGCGCGTCCACAAAAGTTGGACGCACTAGCCGGGAAACTAAAGCCCACTCGAAGCAGAAATGTACAGTAGGCTATAATAATGTCTTAAAATGTAACCCTTGTCAAGTTCCGCTTGCTATACTGCCATACTTCCTTTTCGTTTCTTTTCTTGAAAAAAATATGGGCAACTTTCCTTTTTCAGTGCAGTTACTCATGTATCACGTCGTATTACCTCTATACCAAAAAGGCTATTAAAATCTTCATAAAAAGGTATTGCGTCGATTTAGCTCGTCCGCATACTGTCAACTTCATCCGCCTTAAGGAGTGCTCACAAAAAGGCATTTATTTGATTTAAGAGCCTTTGAATTTTTTCTCTTCATTTCCCGCTTTCACTGGTAGCGAAAGCCCCAAATGACAATAGTAAAACACCCTTTTGTCGTAATAAAAAAATCATTTCATTTACCAAAAGGTGAATCTAGCATGCAGTGACAGCCGTAAGAGCATAGGAAGTCCGAGCATATTCATTGTTCAAATCCGTCTTATAGCTTCAGGGAGTGTAAAGCTCTATACACATATCTAATGACCGTAAATTTTCCATCCTGAAGCAAAGCACTTTCCACGATTTCCAAAGGTTTTGTACTTTATGTGCTTCCTGCAGTTATTAAATCTTTTTAGTTGCTGGAAAAATAATACCCCCGACAAAGACAAGGCAAAGCTGTCCAGTACGTGACCTACTTCCTTCATCAACCGTGAAACCGGTTACTTCGAAATGCATTTTATCCCTATTGTCCTATTAAATCTGGAAAAGGACCAGGAAATAATCGACATTGAATTGGTCACAATTTTCAGCAAAGTGACTAGTTTCTCGTGTAATAACTGTCGTAGTAAACCTTATGTAAATTCACATTTTTTTGTTGTGTTAAAAAAATACGAACACTTTTGTAAAAAAAGGGGTACATCCTTGAGAACCGAGCAAATCTATAGAACCACTTTTTCGGGTAACAGAAAGGATGACTACAAGGACTGACTGTATCCTTGAAAGACATGTAGGGAAAGATTCGGGCGCAAGATATTACGTTTCACAATTTTTATTCCCTCTTTAATGTTCAACCGAAGGGGGAGGAAAATCGTAAAACGCAATGAGCGTACGGCGTATTAAAGTGTACTATGCATATTATGTTGTCTGCGTGCTGAATTAACGATATAGGTATACATTATCCATAAAATTGTAATCACATTCCATTTTATGGCGTGAGATCTACCACGCGCAGCCTTTTAACTTTATTGAAAATTCAAAAGCTTGCTTTAAAAAGTTTCCCGTTTGCAAAATCATGCGTTACATAATGTCTATGTCTAGACTTCAGAGTGTCAAAAATTCATCAGAATAAAGTCGCAAGCTTTATGGTTCAATTGTGTCAAAACATATCTTAATTTTCAGCCTTTTTCTTCTTGCTAGAGTGAATTCAGTTTGCTATGTGTGAATTTAGGTATCCGTATTGCTGCTGTGAAGAAAATTGAAAGTCGAATAGTATTTTTATAACGTTATTTAAAATTATTACCAGTGAACGATTTCAACATCGTCACACTACGCCATTCTCACTGACGAAAGAAGCAAAAGAATAAAACGGGCTGAATAGCTAGGAGGAAATCATGATTGTTGAGCTCATGGATGAAATGTGTACCGATTCTAGTGAATGTGTCAAGTCAAACCATATACATACAAATACTAACCGTAGTGAATAACGCAACGTTGTTCTTTTCATACGTCTCTTTTTCAAAGTCGCAGCAGTCTCTGACTATACTACAGGCTGATAAGAAACAATGCGGGTTCATTTCCCTTCTTCCTTTGAGATGCTTCACAGAGGAAGGTTTCCACTCCCCCTTGTCATATCGCTTTTTTATTTTTCTCTTGAAAAGAAAGAAAATAAGAGAGAAATTTCCTATTTGTATGATTGAAATGAAACATGGAGAAAAAACTGACTAGAATTGTATTGTGTCAAGTTTTTTGTGTTCAAATCATTGTCAAGCATCTCTTGTGGTGTCTCCAAATGTATAAAAATAAACCTCAACACATTTTTATATCAAAGAGGAACATCGTCCTTTTTATACAACAACTGTTCACTAGTATTGCTGTCAAGTGGCAAATACGTACAAAGTGGAATGTAAAGTATATAGAAAGGGAATAAGCAAATTTGTGAAAACCTCAAATAAAGCCCTTCTCTCATGTCTAGTTCTAGTAGTCTTCCAGCGCTAGTCAGTTTCTGTATTATATTACCTGCCTTTCATTGACAAAGGAATATCAGACGTATATCAGGCAAAATTCCAATTTCATCGAGACTTCAAAGGTGAAAAATAGCTTGTCCAAACCAAAGATTGTTTTTTTCACCTACACAGCAGCAGTTCTTCTACCTGTAGTGAATGCAATTTACAAGGGGGAAAATTTTTCATTNAGACTTCAAAGGTGAAAAATAGCTTGTCCAAACCAAAGATTGTTTTTTTCACCTACACAGCAGCAGTTCTTCTACCTGTAGTGAATGCAATTTACAAGGGGGAAAATTTTTCATTTCCAAAGGTTTAAAACCCATGCCATACCGTAGAAAGTGGGGCAAATCATGATCACAACGGGTATTATTATTAACGTGATAAGTTGTTATTAGGTCAAAATGTGCATCCCTTTTCTAGCAAGACACACGACTAGTTATAAGCCTTTTCATATCATATCTATTACACATTCGTGTGTGTTCCAATAATACATCTACCAAAATTGAAATAGGTTTTCCACAACGACACAAAAATACATTATTATTAGTAGGGGTATCGAAAGACACTTCTTTGTATTGACAAGTTACAAGGTCACTTTGGCGTTTCTGGTCTTTTTGATAAAAGTACAATAGGATATCCATGCTATTTGCATGTACTTCAACTTTTACCTCTTTGTTTTGTTTGAATAGAAATTCAAACAAGTAGAAATACTCCAGTGTTTTATTATTGACCCTTGTACACGCAATAATATTATGTTGTATTGTACTTGTTTTTTTACTCAGAAGAAAAGATAGACACACAAAGAGTAAACATTTGTGGTGCCAGAAAACAAAAACTTTTGTTACCTTTAGTATTAACATTGGCATCTGTATTGTTAGACCGATGATTTGCGCTCCCGTTTTTTGTCGCAGCGCTATTTAAGACTGTCGCTGCTGTCTCTTTGCTGACTCCACATCCCATGGCCACATTTGTTTTTTGTAGTTCTGGAGTCTTCTTATAAATAAAACATTTAATAATATATGTAGGAAGGAGGGAGACGTAAACGTCAGTGAGACAAGTTTATACGTAAGACCGGGTAATCCGACGTGTTGTTGGTCGTTCTTTTCTCAAACACAATATTAATCAACTCGGGAGAAGAGAGAATGAGAGCTAGTGTTCGTGTGGTGGCGGAAAGTTTTGGGGATTTTGTATATTAACTAGCATCAACTGGGAAGGTATACGATACGGTTCTTGAAATGTGAAGGGAAGAAGAATTGATTTTTCTCGAATTATCTTCCAATATAACGTGTACAATGGTGTATAACGAACAGGATCATCGTGGCCTTTTTTAAGAGATTCCACAAGAGTTAAAACAGGGAAAGTTGGAAAGAAATTATTAGCATCACCTTAAAAGTATTTTTATAGTCAACTAGAACATCATTTCAGTTTCTCGTCCTTTTTTACTGCTGGTGGATGCTATGGTCGGGTCTGGCTTTGCTAGTTAATTTTTTTTACTCCACCAAGAATAATGGAAAACTTTGACCATGAAGTTTGTTAGAAACGAGGCAGTTTCTAGGAGCGAATCTAATAACAGCTTAGCGCTCCCGTATCTAAAGCTAAGTAACCAAAGTCAGGGCTACGACCTAGCAGGTACATTCAAATACTCGAGTTGTTTGATTTTGATGATTATATCTTTTCTTTGGATAGCACCGAATCCAGTGTCACTTTAGTAATGGGATATCGTTCTTTTTTATAGTTTACGATTAAGTTCAGTTCTAAATGCTGCTGTTGATATGCTGTAGATAATGATATTGACGCTGATCTGATGTACATTCGATGAAGTTTCGCTTTGATGTAAAATTCCAGTAGAAAAAATCTGATAAAAGAGCTGTTTGATAATTAGAGCTTGCAGGATAATGGCATCAAAAAACTTTCAAGTCCGATGGTAAAGCCGCCTTTGTACAATTTTCACTGGTGATCCTGTGCAAACTTTTTCTCTCTGATGTGGATGATTACAAATACGAAAGGACGAGGAGGTAGAGAGATGATGCTAATAGTGATGATGCTAAAACATTATCGTAAATCTGTCGTGTTCAGGAAGCACGAGGAAAGACAAACATACAACATGTATTATGTAGACAATAAGGAATTAATAACAAGCAGCAGGAGTGGCACAAGAAGGCCGTTCAGTCACAGTCACAGACAATGAAAGGAATGAGGCAACAATGGTGTAGAATTCAGTACCATCCCACGAAAATTATCGTCATAATACAGAGCGTAAGAACTGGAAAATGGGATGTTCGCCGATACGTGACACAACAGAAGAGAAAGTTAGTGAGAGCGTTAGAACTGGAAAATGGGATGTTCGCCGATACGTGACACTACAGAAGAGAAAGTTAGTGAAATAGGGAGAGACGTGAGCATATAATTTTTTCCCTCTTGTCTTAGCGCGCTCTGATGATTGTCTAGTTGTCACATCTTTTTTTCATGTACAGACTGTCTAACTTAATTACTGCAGTTTTTTATAAGATGAGCATAGTACATATAGACGCAGAAAACAAATATTTCATGCATGTAGGGAGTATATATTATCTGATCCCTACCATGCTCTGTACTTTTGCATGTAATTCGTATGTTATTTGAAACTAATTGTCTTCTTCTTCTGCCCTACATTACAAGCTACAAAATTCCATTCACTCTTGTTGGTTTTAAAAATCACTTTAACACATAACAAGTCCAGCTTGAGTAATTACTTGAAAATTACTTTTCCCTTTGATATAGATTATGCGAATTCCCATAAAAATGTTTTGTACGTTGTTGCTCGATTTTGTGGGTTTTAATGCTAAAAGTAGATTCAACACACAGCTTTTAGTTTTACGTCCCGCATTCTCAGAATTTTTGTGTCGGGTAACAAATGTTTTCGGTGAAAATGCCCGTTTGTGTAGATAGATATTCCTTCTGTGAAGTGAAAATAAAATAAACGTAGACACGTCGATGATACTTTCGCGTATGGGAATTTTCTGTTGATGTTGATGAAGACTGAGGGAATGCTTAAGTATATTATTGTTGTAGACAGCAGAAAATGCCACGGGGTCACCTTAAACAAATATTATTTTGTACTGCCCATTTTCTGCTGTGAAGGAAGTACTATTCCCTCCCCCTCCGTCAAAATTTGACGATTATGTTCTCATTTGTAGATGATTTTCCATGTAGTATTCCAGCACTTCAACAAATGATAAGATTTACTTTATATACTTGGGGAACCGTTTTGAGTCTTTTTCAAGGGTCCAAAGTGCACCTCTCCAGCTACCAGGAAACATGCCAAGTAACAGCACAAAGCACACGTTCCCACAGTTTACCACAAACTGATTTAAAATATTGTTCCAGGCAAGGCAACATAGTTTAACCACTTAATCCTTAACGATGTCTTTGACATAAGAGCTTGTTCATCGTAAGTCAAAATTTAGAAGCGGCTTGAGAGTCTAAATGTCATTCTCGTGTTGATCCAATACCATACCTTTCACCAGTGGACAGAACGACCAACAACAAACTAATGATGCAATTTGTTTTAGAGACATGCCAATGCACGCAGCAGTAGGCAGTTTTTTTTGGAAAGAACTTTCACCTGCAGTCACTGGCCTTTCAGATATTAATGTCCATGCATACACTATAATACTAGATTAGGTATGTGTCTACAAGTGTTTTTTTTTCAAAACTCAAAACGTACTTATGAACCACAACGATACATACACCATTTGCATGGGGTTTAGACATGCACACCGTCCGGTGGTGTGTGGTGGTAGTGGCAGCGGCAGCGTGCATGCTAACTATATATTATAGTCGAATGTGTACAATAAACCATTACTTGTTTGATATTTTACATACACACACACACACGAAACGTAATTTAATGCTTTATGTTTGTATGTATGTAGGCATGTACATAACTTTAAGTGATTGATTGCAGGGATACTTCAATTTTCCAACTACATTTTATTTCGTGTATTATGCTCCGATTCAAGTCCTAGCGTCAGCTTCAAGTATTCTAAGTAATATCCACCAACAAATACAGTTTTCCAACTGCCATAAATAAATAGTGAGCAATACATTTACAGTAAAAAAAGCTTTCTTTTCCACGAACAGCCGATATGTAAATACATGTAGAGAGAAAATAGTAGAGAGGCACACACACGTAATTTTTGCAAAGGGAGGTTGATATTCATCTAAAATTCGCATATGTATGTACAAGTAGGAGGAGTGGACAGCGGCCGGTGCACCACTACCACCATCATAATAATAATCTGTTAATGTAAAAGAGAAAGAGGTAATGGTCAACTTGGAAGTGCTTTCACAATAAAAGGTAATAGTAAGTTGTCGGTGTTATAAGTAAAGCGTAATAATAAGTGGCTCGAAGGGACACACAACACGACAACGACAAATGTAAAAGTTTTTTTTTATCTAAAATAAAATTAACTGTATAAATATATACTTTCCGTTTCTTGTGTGGAATTTTGTGTCTGAAAATTTTGTTTCTTTAATGCAACGTAAATTGCATGTATGTATATATTAAAGCTATTGTTATTAAGTGTGTGAGTATGTATGTATGTATAATATGATGTGTCTATGTAAGAAAATAATGATTGTCCCAATCGTAATATTACGTATCTACAGATATGTAACCACGCTGTGAAATTCGCGTGGTTTATTTAGAAGTCCAAGAACTTCCGCGTGTAGGTATGTCCCAGTAAATATTTTAGTAATAATGAAGTTGCCGTACAGTACGGTCAAAACCCCTGTAGTGAGTGGCTGATGTGAGTTACGATTTTTCTATAACAGTGTTTTTCTATTTAATGGCTTTTTTAGAATGAAAATTTTATGAGCTTCTGCGACAAGACTTGGTGGATGGAGTCAATGCGGTGGGCGACGGTTGACCGTAATGTCATAATAAATGTATGTAATGCATATAAAGTAATTTTTCTCATATCAGATTATATCAAAGGGAACCGGTAGTGCAGCCGCTACTTTCCCTCAATCACAGGGTCCGTTTGTGGTGGGTTCTCATACCTACAATGCTTTTGAACTAATGAAGTGAAAGCATAATATGAGAATGAAATGGTTTCCTTCTACACTTTCCAAGTTGCTTTTGTTTCTTCCCACTGTCGTCGGCATTACAGGTTATATGACTTTTTTTAGGTGGCAACGGGAAAGTTGAAAAATTGCAAGATGTAAAAAATGAGCGAGATATTACACTACCTAGCTGACTTTGGTGAGTGCTCAAATAAAATAAACAAAACGGTAACAGTCCCTTGGCTATACTTTAAAATGACGCAAGATGAAATGCATTTGTATGTAAGTTATACATAAGCTGTGAAATACATAGAGTGAATGAACTTTCATGACTTTTACAAAAATGGATTTTGTAACTTCCTCGTATACACCCCGCCAGACCGGTAATGGTAACGACGGAAGTGAATTAGATATCATTAAGCAAGGAGCCATGAACCCGTGACAAATATATTCGCCTTTGTTAGTTTCACTCCACAACAAACGATTTTTTTACGTTCCATGCACATAATACATTACGTAAAAAGCAATTAAAACATTGCATCTTGGAGCGGAATAGTTAACATTCCTACCCTTGGTTTTTTACGTACATAGATTTTACACTAGTGGTGACGTCGATGAAAAAGTGTTTTCAACTTTACACAAGCAAAAACGTCACTAAAATAATATTGATTACGTTTGCCAAGCCTTGCCACAAAAGTTTCTAGTTTAACATTTCTGAGAAATGCAATAATCAGCATGTAAGGTAACATAATATTATTTATTTGCATAATCAATTTTGCGCAATAAAAACTTGTACTTCATGAAAGTAACATTAGTTTAAATTTACCATTTATACAAAAAACTGAAATCTATTGTCAAACCGGTTGTCAACTATAACTACGACTCACGTTGAGCTGTAAATGCAGCTGGTGGGCGACTGATGGTTGATAGAGCCAATTATTTTCTTTGTGAGGTGTACACACTGCCAATATTGCCTATAGCAATGGGTTAATGACCAAACTGACGTGTCATTTTTGCTTTTCCTTGTTCCTACCAAACTACTTCCTGTTTTTCACTCTTGAAGTCAAATGTTCTTTAATACGTATTTACCAAACCAAATGGTGTAGGCATTAAGTGGTTCGTTCACCATATAATGGGGGCATTGATGTATAGTTTTGCACGAAGGTTATTTTTTGAATCCCATGATGCGTACCTAATTAAGATTGTGTATTGTAAAGTTATGTGATAAATGTCCTGATGTTCGTAACATTTACGTACACAAAACTTACAACAAATTACCCAAAGTTCATTGGGATGTAATTACATACGAAATATCGTGTACTAATTGGAGTATTGCTAAATTCTGTTGTCGTCTAAAAACAGAATGTTGTTTTCTTCAGGTTTTTTGACAATTTATGAACTTTATCGAGTTTACAGTATCACATCACGTGTATGCAACCGCTTTCACCGAGGAAGCTAAAAATAAACACTCGTGTATGCTACATAAGTTACATTTCAATGTTGAAAATATACCACAGAAGAAACTAAATTCTATAAATACTTAAGTACGTCAATGAAAAAAAATATTCCAGTGTAAAGTTTTAGAAATAAAAAGGAACGTACCTTACAGAAGATTCCCTTTCCCCGATCACCAACCATATGTATATATGATGAATATATATACGCATAAACATATTATGTTATAAAATTATCCATATCATGTGTGTAGAAAGAAATAGATCCATGAAAAAACGAAAATAGCAAAAGCAAAATATCCAAAGTGCAATGAACGCTAAAAAAAGGAAAGGGAATCTAATAAATCGACGCAAAAGATTTTTATGTAAGCATTTTGTTGGACCGTATTGTGTAAACGCTGTGCGCTTTGTGTTCACAGGTAGGTAACACACGCAACATACAAATAGACCCAACTCGCCCAATACTATTTATGTACAATCACGATAAACACTACATTTTTCGGGGAACATTCTATCTATAATGTGTACCCTGTCAGAGACAGAGAACGAGGGAAAATAGAGGACAGTAAGGGAATGAAAGAGACCGGATGTTTAAATCTCCGCTGACGAGGTCAGCACCAACGGTGGCTGGGTTTTGCGCATTACCGCTCACATTCCAGTGAAGGACAAGAAGGGTTGACAAGAAGTTAAATTGCATTTTATTGGTTGTGTCCAACTTCTCTGCAGCTACACTTCCTGATAAGAAAATAAAACTTTTATTGGTTTTTTTTTATTTTCAATAGAGGAACCTATACAAATGGTTACAACATGTAAAGTATTTACAATAAAAATTTGACACAGCAGATTTAGGTTATAGAAAATTTCACTACATGTTTAAGCTTTTTAGGAATTTGAAAATGTAGAATTTTAACAAAATGTTTTGCCTTGAATGCATGGGTCAAAAATCAAACTGCCTTTATTATCCATAAAAT
>JAHZNB010003274.1:0-22252 GCA_027744295.1 Callyntrura guangdongensis
CATAAATAATTTTGCAAATTGGTAGTTTAGATGAGCGGATGAGGAATAAGGAAAAATGAAATCATTAAAAATTCATATTTCTTCGCTTTCTTGTAGTTAATGCTATTAAGTTTCTTATTGACAAATTCAAGTTACCTTATGACTATTTCATGATGTATACCGACTTTTATGCGTCATTTACATGCAAGTAGGTAATGTATTAAGATACAAGTTACAATAAAAGCTTTAGGTAGGCGTCCCTATATCTTGTATATACTACTGGCTTGACAAAGACAAATACCTCAAAAAAATACTTTCGCAATTTATAGTTGCTTTACATTGTTCAGGATGGGGAATGAAAAATGTCTCTTAATGCTTTTAAGTGATTCCAAAACATCCACTAAGGAGGAGAAAAACAAGCAAACTTTATGCAAATGGTGTTACTATTTAGTTAAACGTAAAAGAGACAAACCCACAAAATTATCTACACAACCATTTTCTACATTTAAGAAATACAGCCTGTCAAGAAGCAGATCTTGGGGCTTATTAAAGTATTAGCAATTATTTGATGAATTATTACTCGCCATGAATAATTCTTCATTCTGCATATTATTCGTTGTTGTGCACACTGTTTATGGACGGGACGGGATGTGAACTTCAAAACATTAAAAATTACACTCTACCAGTGTAGTAAGCTCTTTATTCCTGGTCATATAGCCGCGAACATTATCGGCTTACTCTCATTATTACTTTATTTTGCAAAATAAACATTGTCTGCATCTGTACTTAACTTGCCAAACCTACTTTTCCTGTAAAATGTTGCTGCGCCTTACGTGCTTGCGCCTTCCACTGCAAAATCGTCCATGCCCATATAAAATATGTATCTTTTTTCAATGCTATTACAGTCGCAGTTCGTGTTGTATATGTATTTTTGTACTTAAGGAATTGAAAGTGCTAGCATGGACGGAGCGCCACGAGTTTTCCCCGTTTTTTACGTTTGTGTTGAGAGAGTGGATATGCGCTATGGAGGATGCAAACAGTACAATATCAAAATCTCCTTCGGGCACCCCAACCGCCCACCCTTATTTCAATTTGTATAGGATGTATTCACCGTCAGAAACAACCACCACCTATTATAAAGTATGATGGTGACGTATGTATGATGTATGATGAATGAACAACATGATTTTATTGTGCCTCTCTGGTTAATGTACGCATTAAATATTGATGATAGTGGGATTATTATGTAGCCTCCTCTCATTTATTTTATTTTAAGATTCAGAAAGTCATGCACGGTAGTATTGACCTACGAGATTACAGTTTCGGCTTGGAGGATTTCGTGTGCCTTATTATTTTTATGTGTACTTTTTTGAGTGAGTCAAATGGGGGACTAAAATGGTACCAAGGCAAGTTCGATGCAGACAGTATAACAGTCAGCATTTGGTTTAATACGAGAACATTTTTTAACACAACAGCTTTCAGGAAATGACTTTGTGCACCTTTCATCTCACAAAATATTGTTAATATTGTACGTAATAAATATAAATATTATGCTACCTGGTGAAACGTGCGCATCCTACAATCAGTATGTACGCTTGTTATAATAGTGAATATTATTCAGCTCATTTCATTATCATCATTCACTTAGACCAAATTATGCTTAGGTTGTGCATTGGGTTTGAAGCTTGCAGTGAGCTGAATATTATTTTGCAGAGTGTACCAAATTATTGAGTCAGAATCAGAATAAGAGGAGGAGGATGTGCAATACACAAAACATAATTGAAATGTAGTTTTTATGTAAAATTGTATTACTTTTGTGTAGGTATATCACAATCCTACTTTTAGTAGTGACTTGCCAGTCTGTACGTCTACTGGATCACCACCTCGAGGTCTGTTCTGATACAGCTAAAGCGATTTAATTTGTTATTGTTTCAACGTAAGCTTTATTGTTGATTTTAAAAGTACGTATTTAATTTGCAATACGAAAATGCAATAAATATGATTTTCCATTATGTATTAAAAGTATACCTGGTTGCACCTGAGGAGCTGTACTTTATTTTCACAATCAAAATATTCACTTACATTGGGGTACGCAGTCAAAACGTTACAGTGGTTCTTTAATATTATTACTGTACACAACATTGTAATTGTTAAAGTGTATCCCCCATGGCAAAAACCAAATGAATAGGTCTTCCTGTGTACTGCATATTTACATTACATATGTAACAGATAACCGTGTTGCATGGGATGGTAAATTTAAAAGGGTGTACAAAATCAAACTGGCGGTGGGAAAAGAGCGATACGGTAGCTAAAATTGTTTCATTTTACTTTGACGCTGAATGGGAAGGGGGCTTCAGCTCAGCAAGCATATCTCCACACATTGCTACAAAAATACAATTGTGCATATAAAATAAACCGACTGATAATTGCAGAAATGAGGAACGTAGCTGAAACAGCATTTTGTATGCAACTCGATAAGTTCTTTCATATGAATTGTTGAATAAAAAGAATGAAAACGCGTTCCTGTTCTCCCGGGGGTTAACCGATTTAGCTCAAAATCTATTGTTCGCATTCCACAATAGCCCTGCATCAATATGCAAAATTTGGCCACAAGTATGCCCCCGGATATCAACAGACGAACAGACGTACATACCCTCCTATATCGTTACTGACTAATATCATTCACGTAATAATATATGAATATCCGGTGGCGGGGGTGTTTTTAATTCTAGTATACAACTTTTAATGTCATCCTGCTTTGTATGTTGGGGTACTAATGGGCGCTTCTAAAGTACACGATTTCAATTGAGCTTAAAAGCTAAAACAACTAATGAATATCCGGTAGCGGGGGTGTTTTTAATTCTAGTATACAACTTTTAATGTCATCCTGCTTTGTATGTTGGGGTACTAATGGGCGCTTCTAAAGTACACGATTTCAATTGAGCTTAAAAGCTAAAACAACTTTGCTTGTGTAATTTGGTGCGTATATTACGGGAACTATGTCATCCTGAGTACCTTGAGTCTAATAAAATACTCTGTATTCTACTAATGAATTGTGTTACTTACTAACTAACTTTTATTCGGTTTTACTTTTGTTGAAATGCATACAACTGAACATGTTATGCTGGTATTTCCGCAAAACCACTACAACGGGTACGCGCAGAACAAAAGTATGTAACTAGCAAAAAAAACTTGTTGAACTTTGTAACAAATTGTGTCCACGCTACTACTACTTTTTGTCATACAGAGCCTTACCATTTCACGTTTTTATCTGCATATTAACACCCAATTTAACCAGAAATTAAATTGTGCAAAAAAATCATCTCCGATTTACTGCCGCTTGTAAATAGCCTGATTATCAGCATCAATGAAAATAAAAGCAGTCCACACACATACTTGTCTACTGAACTTGCCTTTTTTATTTTTAAACTGCTCTTTCCCGTAACGCAACAGTTAATACCACTACCAAGCGTCTGCCCGTAAGACAGTATAATTACGTCATAAAAATTCTTCCTTTTTCTTATACGCATCGGCAGAGTATAACCCATTCATGGCAGAGAATAAACGCTATAGCGCCACTCGTTATTGTATTCATAAAACGTAGTTGACCTTAGGTTCATCGCATCACCATCATCGTCAAATAACGTATGGAATGGCAATTACCATAAAAACTGATGACCACACGAGCAAATCGTCCTCTGACTCAACGAGCTGGACCTACTTGCAAACCAGCAAGTAAACTACACACACACACCTTATTATAATGTCTATATTAGCCACGATAGTTATATCACCACGACCATTCTCCCACTCTCGCTTATTTTTCCACTTAAATTATGCTCAACTGATCTCCTTTGTTATATATACATAAATAGTTTCAACACAGAAAGAACATGGTTTTTCCTACACCTCTTTGAACAGAAGAAAAAACCATATCCATAAATCCCTTGGCTTGCCTGACACAAATTTGAGAATAATAACGAGCCATAGTGTATAAGAGGCAGTATTAAAAATGAAAGCAATAGAATTTTGTTCTTCTCCTATTCAAATATAAGCACTCCATTACCGTATTTTTGCCTGTAACTCTTTCGCCTACATGTATATTAGAAACGCTAGCAAAATCCAAGAGGAATATTAAAATGACATATTGGGTCATTGAATGACACGTCCATGACAGGACACCCAAAGGGCCGAATGCTCTTGTTGGTGATTCACATCATCGCCGTTGTCATTACCATTACATATGTTGCCTATACAAACCATAGAGTTTTTCGTTGCCGATATACATAGTTTACACCGTATACACTAAATAAAACGAACCATCATTTTGGAAGAAGCAGAGCATGAGAAACGAAAAGTGCTTTTTGAGTTGCCTTTGCCAAATATGGAATGGGAGAACATGTTGAAAAATAAGGAGTAGTAGCACTTTGTAAACTTGCACTAACTAACATTATCATCAGTCATACCCGTTACATATTAGCCAACATATAAGAATTGTAGCGATTTACCGAGCTCCGCGCAGTTAGTAGTTTTAGGTACTACTCGGAAACTGGCAAAAACAGCTAGCCTTATACTGGTGGACTGGACATTTTCTCCTTCTTATCTTTCGCTTTTCTCCAAACAAACTAAAAAGCAATCGTATCATCGTCGTGTGTAAACAACCGTAGAAAAAAAGAGGTGTTTCCATATTATGGCAACACTAATAAATTTCCAGTGCTAATTTGCTTGAATAATGTTAACTTGTCATATAACTTGCATGACCGTGGTGGTGCTCAGGTAAAAAAAGAAAGCCACGGGGAAAAAGAGACAACTCCCATTGTCGTACGGCTTTTCATTGAATCATCTTCATCATGTCATGACATTTCAGAATGTGCTCCTCTCACTCACTGCACTGTATGTATATGAAGAGTGAAAAATTTCCAAGTTTTTTTTTCACTCTCTCTCATTGTCTCTTGTGTGTGTACTGCATAATCTTTCATCTTTTTGTTTTTTTCTTGCGAAGACAGAAAATACAACATATGAAGCGTCCGCCTTTTAGTTCATCCTCTTACTTATTAGCTTTCATAATAAAGGGACAGATGAATGAAAAATGTGAAGATTATTTATGTAAAAGTGCGTTGTCGTCATCGTCGTCTTGGCCATTTCAGCAGCCACATCAGTTATAGGGGATATGAGCTGAAAGAACTTAAGTATCTAACATTACATTGCAAATTGCCTCTATGAGAAATATTATATTCACGTTTACTGCCTACACACTTGCACGCACACATCATCACACAGAAAAGTGCTGCTCGCTCCCTAGCTATCAACAGTGTCGTATATTATCCTCTGTCATACATGCTGGCAGTTATTGTTCTCCTAAAAAGTAGCTGAAAAAGCACATTGTTTTTTACATCATCGTCTTTCATCCTAAAAACACGCATTTATTTACTTTTTATGCAAAAAATATTGTTCTCTTTGGCTACTACAAGGGACTTACAGCAGAAAAAATGCTGGTTTTGGCTGTAACTTGATACTCATAAGGGGAATACTCAACACCAGAGATATGAATATATTTTTTAGTATTTTTTATGCCTTTTTCATGTAATGTGGCATGATCTTTGGCTGGTTCAAAAAGGAAGCTCTACATTACTTGCGTAACATCATGCTTGAATTCCACCGTTTCACGTTGATTATAAATGCGCACTTCATGCATATGGATATTCGCCTCGAACAATCAACAAAACGGCATGCTTTATTACGTATTATTACCTTTTCCTACTGGACTTGTTCGTTTCAGTGTGTGGTAAATGTATACTCTATGGTGGTAGTAGTTGCCGGTTGCCAAATTGTACGTATCAAACTTGATTATTTGACAATGCCTCGTGAAAAATTTTAATTATTCACAGAGTATACAAGGATTGTGTAAATGCAAATCTTTCTTTTATGCAAGCTTATAGTAATCAGTTGGTATTACAAACTACAGTATATAATATAGTCAACCCGTACAACCATCCATCACAATAATTTGTTTGAATTATGCATTGTTGGTACATTACACTTTATATTCCTCTTATTGTGAGCAGGTCCCTTGTAAATTTTTGTTGAGAAATAACCCAACTACTGGGCTGATCATTAAAATGCTTCCATATCAAATTTCAAATTACTAAAAAGTAATACCTGTCACTTAATAAAAAATATAGTAAAGAAGTAACTTTGAAATTATCATCATTTTTCTCGAGTGTGACCCAAGCCAAATAGAATTGGTTTGGTAGTGTCGTTGACAGAGGGGCTTACTGAAGATTGTAGTAATGGTCCTGTTAGGTATAGTGTAGTTTACCAATTAACGCAGGAATTGACTATTTGTTCGAAGTCAAGGGTAGGGTGCTGGGTATTTTCAGATTTGGTACTAATGGAAAAAATCACTAATCAGTTATACGTTGCCACTCAAATTAGAGGGACGCCAACAGAGTATATTTATTCTATGAGGGACGCAGTCGCAGTAGTCTGTCACGAATTTTTTTATACGTAACATAATGTTTTTTATGTTTAAACGAAATCCAAACTCTTAAAGAATATAATTGCTGACCGCTGGTTATTTATTCGTAGCTAATATCAGCGTTGGCAGCTTTAACTTGAATTGAAGGGCCCACGGCAGTAGACCAGTAGACAAATTACGAAAACTTCATAATAATAATTATTATTATTATTACTATTATTACAATCATCAAGCCAGCCCGTGTGCAAAAATGCTATGACATAAATTCGATAATTGTCATTCTTTAAATGCTTTTCTTTAGCAAATCTATCATTACTCCTAAAGGACAATTATGTGTGCTTCCCACTGAAATCCCTAAAATAAAAGGCAGCTTGTGAGATCATTGAATTGAAGGGCCCACGGCAGTAGACCAGTAGACAAATTACGAAAACTTCATAATAATAATAATAATTATTATTATTATTATTATTATTATTATTATTATTATAATCATCAAGCTAGCGCGTGTGCAAAAATGCTATGACATAAATTCGATAATTGCCATTCTTTAAATGCTTTTCTTTATCAAATCTATCATTACTCCTAAAGGACAATTATGTGTGCTTCCCACTGAAATCCCTAAAATAAAAGGCAGCTTGTGAGATCCGTTAATACTTCAGTAATTGGGAAATATATAAACGACCTATTTATATTCTACTGCCAGTTGTCGCCTGTCGCTTTCTTTTTCAATGAACCTTCGGCAAAAGTGTCGTGTCTTTCAGTGCGAACATGGGCTTAATTACACTACACTCCTGTCTTAGCTTGGCTTCACTAAGGCCCGTTAAATTAAAATAGGAACGTACGTAAGTACTGCAACTGACTATAATAATTCTCTACTGAAAAAACTGTCGACTCATGTGAGTACAACTTAACGTTTGATTGAATACTGATAATGATGATAATGACGGTGACGATGCTGATAATACGTATAGACTTAATTTATTGCGGCTTTTCTATTGTTTTACATTTTATACACTATTTGTATTGATCGTTAAAAAAGGAATTATGGTTTTACTGTAGGTAATTCCTTTAAAGCTGCTTCTTACTCTTTCTACTACGTCGATCATTCATTTGGTGCATTGTGCAACGTCGGCAGTTACTACTTACCCATTGCAAAAAAGGAAGCACTAGCAGTTTTGAGCTATAAAACAGTATGCAACAATTTGATAGTAGAGGTGTATCACAAACTAGTAGCCCTGTACAAGCGTATACGCAACGACCTCACGTAAAAATGCGAGTTAATAATGTGTGTGCGCTGTTGTTCGTAGTTGGTGGGGTAATCGTATAATGATTCGTGAGCCGCATATGTTCCCATACGTTGCTAAATTATACATCCCTTTGTGATTGTTTACTTTTGGTGTACTTCAGCAGTACACGAGTGATAATGGAGACGATGACGATGTCTGTATTTTATTACCTTTGCGAACCACAATTTACTGCAGTTGTGTGTGTACAGCTATTTTCTTACAAGATAACTAAAACGTTCACATAGTGCATGCAGGCAGTTAGGTAAATGGTGCATGGTAAAAATCTACATTGCCTCGCTCTACCATTTATCTATTTTTAGCAGAAAATGCGTTTGCTTAAGGTTATTATTGCACAGCCACATACATATTGGCTAGACATACATATATCCTTTGAAGAATAAAATGACTTTTCCTTTTACTCATACGTGCAGTTTTTTTACCTCTCTTAAAGAACTCAAGGAAATCCTTTAATTTATGTTAATGAATCTAAACTAAACACACTTTACAGTTGTGTGTGTACAGCTATTTTCTTACAAGATAACTAAAACGTTCACATAGTGCATGCAGGCAGTTAGGTACATGGTACATGGTAAAAATCTACATTGCCTCGCTCTACCATTTATCTATTTTTAGCAAAAAATGCGTTTGCTTAAGGTTATTATTGCACAGCCACGTACATATTGACTAGACATACATATATCCTTTGAAGAATAAAACGACTTTTCCTTTTACTCATACGTGCAGTTTTTTTACCTCTCTTAAAGAACTCAAGGAAATCCTTTAATTTATGTTAATGAATCTAAACTAAACACACTTTAATTAGTCATATCAGAGGGGGCAATGAAAAGACGTTTATTTGTGGGAAAAGCGCTTTAACAAAATGTGCACGTAGAGAAACGGTAGTATTAGTGGCAGTAACAGAGATCCCTCATTACGTGAGATTGTGTGGAAACTCCAGTTACAGTGCATGTTTTTCCCCTGATGAAAAATCTCTGAACTTTGCATGGGCGTGTATTTACCGACTGGATGAACTGTTCCGGGGAAGCGAAAAGAATACCAAATGCTACTGTTTCATCCGGCATGCTCTCCGTTGTTATTTATTTCCAACCTTCCACAAAGTATAAAGAAGACATTAATTTTATTTTTGGGGAGAGAGGCAGGTCGCTCGCTAGTTTATATCTTGTTTATATTAGGCTGCACGCTCAATTCAACTGCCACATTACATAAAAACAGAAACAGGACTGACTTTCTAGGTGCACACATTATTTCACTGGCATACGACTGTCATTCGTATGATGCCGCAAAAGCAGAACAGCATACAGTAGGCAGATAAGTGAAGATGTAAAAGGTTGAGAGGCGGTTGTTCTGTATGGAAAGCAAGCAACTCAATTCAATTTTCTTGAAAGGAGCACGTTGAAATCAGATGAAAATAAATGAAGCCAGCCTGCAAGCATTTATTCATGTCTACTGATTATGATACCCCATTTGAAATAACACCTTGTACACCGTAACATACATTAAATGTGGAATATTGTGTCTAAACTTCATACTGATGATACCACACCACCCGTTTGACTTCGTGAGGTTTGAACTCATTGATCAATGCTACTGGTTCGTAGCTTTTTACTCTTGCTTTTGATGCTTGTGATGTGTTTTCTACCTGCAAGGGGAAAACATGCATGATAATCGCTGTATGTCTAGCAAAGCCCTGTACACATCCCGTAAAAGCGACAGTTTCTTGTTTTCGTGTAGTTTTCATGCCTTCGAGGTGTTCAGCAAGGCATAGTTGACGGAGGAGGATAAAACGAAAAGTGTGTAATCATGTGTGTAACTGATCTCCGATGCCGTTGCTGGAAGCAAGGACGATAACAGTGGTGCGGTTGTAGTATTTTGATAGTTTTACCCTTTTGCCACCACACACCATCGCTTAATCTCTCTGATGTAGGTAGAAAATCTATTGAACTATGGTGGATACCATTAACCGACAACTTTAGCTTTTCTCCTCCCAAAAATTAAATGCACTATTAACATCCAGTGTTGTATCCAGCACACACACAGCGGTGAACGGTAGTTTCCCCTGAACACATGGTTGGACACCCTGCTGTATAATCATAGGAGATAGACAAAAACCGTGCCTTGTACAATAAAATATGCAGACGTAACCATTTTAAAACTGGAAATCATATATGGTACAAGTCAAAAATAGCCACAAAACCAGATCCACCCTAACGGTTATGCGTTGTATTTCCACCTCGTCTATATAAATCATGCTCTAGTATTAGTACATAAAAGGCAGTTTAAATATCTGTTTGTTTAAAAGCAAGGTTAGGAAAGGGATTCTCCTATGCACACAACATATATATCTAAATTATAAATGATATATAATTGATAAAGGTATACAACACATGTTCCAGTTTCACGTAATTTTTTAAAAGTCCTAGCCAATCAGTTGCACTCGTTTAGGCAGACGAAGAGGTAATTACTATATTATTATGATAAAATAAATTTGACTTGTTAGAATTATGGGGTGCTGCGCTGTGTGTGTGCTTTTGTTTTTCGGGGAGAAAACAATCAACCTGGTGGAGTGGAAAACTATCGTTGTTTTTTCTATCCAAGGACGAGGCCCCACACAACAAGAAGAGAGATTAAAACTTAATAAGTAAGCCAGTATTAATAAACCTTCGCCAGTGGAACAGGAGGGGATATAAAGTTTACTCTCTTGTGAGAACGTGGAGTAAATTGAAAATTATTAAGAAGGTTGGCTAATTAGTGCATACCACACACACGGATGTATTATTTCATCGGTATTTTATAGTTGTTATTTTACTACAGCTCGCGTGGGCACACTCATGGGG
This sequence comes from Callyntrura guangdongensis, assembly GCA_027744295.1. Classification (NCBI taxonomy): domain Eukaryota; kingdom Metazoa; phylum Arthropoda; class Collembola; order Entomobryomorpha; family Paronellidae; genus Callyntrura; species Callyntrura guangdongensis. Next base: position 10,599 of record JAHZNB010003274.1, read on the forward strand.
AAAAGGGAAAGCATGAGAAGTTGTAACAACCAGCAATAACAATCAACATGAGGATATTCTTTAAAAACTAATTTGCTCCTCTGTAAAGTCGTGAGCGTGTAGGTACCGGATTCACCAAACAACTTCACGATAAACGATACCTATATCTACTGTACACCTGCATATGCATACCTACTTACATTGACAAGATAAGTAAGGGAAACGACATATTGAAAATTTTATATGCTTGTAGATGCAGAATAATGGAACATTAAGCTCTATTCATACTTGTCAAGCCCAATACCAAAATCGTGTTAATTCTTGCATGCTCTCTCTTTCTCTCTCTTTCCCCCTTCATTTCATAATTTTCCATTACTTTTAGAGAAGAGTAATTAATATCGGTTACGCTCCAACCAAAAACCTGATTCACTATTAAATGCGTCTGCTGCCATAAATTTCAATTTCCCCGTGTCTGTTATGCACTGCCAACTGCGTGTGGAATTCGGAAACTTGATTTGTCTAACTGAACATTATTGTGATGTTTTACATAGTCAGTAATATCGTAAAGAGTATTATTATATACAGACGGACGAGAGTACAGATATAGTTAAAAACGTTTATCATGACTAAAAATAATTTTCCGTTTCATGGAATTTTCTTAAGGTCAGCACAACAGGCTAAAAGATGAAATGGACGCGAGGTAATATTTTGCCTTTATTATAGCCACATTTTTGAAGGAATGTGCATGGATAGATTATATTCTCAATTCTATTGCTGACTGAATAAAATATACGAAAATTCTCAAAAATAATGATCAAATTTTGTTGGTCGTGGAAACTTTTAACCATCAACCATGCTGTGAATGCATATTCACGATAAAATGAAGAAGCACTTTAGTGGAATGGAATCACGTAAATTGTGTCAAGATTACTACGTTATGTATTTCTTCCGGCAACAACTCACTTTTCATAAACATGATGTATGAAATGATATTACTTCCAAAAAAGCACAGCAACCACACTATCATCATCATTTATGTATCCTTTCCTCAAATGAGAAAGGTGCATAATAGCAGGAATAATAACAGAGTGCTTACACAATGCAATAACAATTTTCAATTTGAATTCACTGGACCAGAAGAAGCCAGCTTCTGCCGTTCCACGGCATATTGTCAGTCTCGCTTTCGTTTGTCCTGCCTTTTTACAACAAACAAAATGTGTATAATACCCAGATTTTATGCCTGTTTTTAATGCGCGTTACTGCAAACACACCTTCCACACTGGTCAGGCATATATAGGTACGTCGGTACTTCTCTCCCTCTTTCTAGCTTTTATCGTTCAATAGGGTGTTTTCTCTCTCTTGACTTGACTGACTGGAGAAGACACACAAGAAAACACCATGGAAGAATCAAAAGGTACGCGACGATCAAGCTAGACAAACGTTTCCACGTGGGAAGTCCATCGTCTTTGGTGGGCATCGTGCCGCATCGTGGGGGTTCTCTCTCTTTCATTTTCATCTCTTATTTTCGTCTTTTCTCATGTTTTATACGCTCCCTCTTCTGTTATCTTCACTTTGTATACAAACAAACAGTCGAAAGGGTTAACCAAAATGTGCACCGGCTTTTTCGAGGGACTCAATCCCAATCCAAATTACCACTTGTAAACCCTCTTACAAGGATTCTTATTAGGGAGGTTGCAAAAATCTACTTGGAGGCATCCACATGTTGTCTGTTTCACCGACCATCCGGCTGTTTACCGCGTTTTTAGTCCTATAAGTCCAGCTCAAAGATACCCCGGGATAATGGTCGTCAAATGTTAATTCTTGTTTAACCAATAAGTTTAAATAATACCGCTGATTCAGTTGAAATCATATTATGTCAACGATTATATATAAACTTAAAATCCCTGGAACGTCAACCCCAAAATTTGTCGTTGGGAAATGGCATACATTACGTTGTGGGAATACGATTACCATTACCTTTAAATTTTTTCCAGTGCTTTTGACAATTCATTTTCATCGAGACATACTCTATTAACACCGTTTCATATGCTACTTTTCATAGCGTTACAATAGTTTGTATATGCCCCTACTATTTCTAGCGCCAGGTACTAGATACTTGTCCTGTACTTTTGTACCTACAGATTTTATGTAAGTTTGTTGTTGTTAATCGTCATTGAATGCACAACAACATCGTATAACAACCGGTAATAATAACATTATTTTTGAAACCCCAGAAAAAACGGAGCAACACCCCAAGAAAACATCTTATTTTTTTTCTCTCTCTCTCTCTCGACGTCATTCCACGTTCACGTTTATAACTTTTTAAGCAGAGACAAAAATACATTTGGTTTGTTCGTACACAAATCAGGTATGAAGAACACACAAGGGAAATACTTTTTCAAGAATTACTACGTAGGATTACTGCGCTACAACATGTAAGAATTTCTTGGCTCTTTGAGTATCTGTGTCTGTATACACGACAGTACTACACGGAGTGCACGTGCTTCAGTTACGACATGAAATGGTCGTCCTTTCAGGACATTAAAACTAGTAAAAACTAGAATAAACACTTATTGTCAATTCAATTCCTTCCAGCGAAGTTCACTCAGCCACTCACCGTATACTTCATCGTTCCAGGTAGAATAAAACTTCGTTAGTTAGCAGATTAGGAAGTTACGGCTTGTGTGTTAATATGGCCAGTCGACGCAATACGGGCGGTTATTACAATGTTGTACGTGTGGAATGCAGGTGTAGATATCATCATGCAGTTCACTATGCAGTTCTCATGGGGCCTTCACTTATTTACTCGCAGACAAAAACTCGACGCAAACAAATAAGTATAAACACACGACTTATACACATTACTAGTTTTACACTTTTTTATCTCACATATACTAACACTATTACATATATAAACCCTTTATTGGCCTGTCTGACTACTTGTTGGAATAAAAACCAAACTACATGTGTGTATGTATGCTGTAGATTTTGTTGTTGGCTAAGGTAAGGTACGATAAGCTTCGTTGGCAGATTGAAAAGGTTTGCTTCGAGCTGAATCACATTCTGTTTTTCTTCTAACTCTAAAGCTTTTTCGTACTTTTTGTCGCGAGTATTCTCTGGGTCAGTATGTTTCTTTGGGTTTGTCATGTATCTCAAAAAAGTTTCTTGTTTGTAAACTCTTTGGAATAATGTACAATAGTATGAGTACAGAGAGTCAACGAAATGAAAAACTCTAGCTGAACAAATAGATTTAAAAAAGGGAAAGTAAAAACTGCAAAAGTTTTAATGACATGTGCGAGGCAAAAGTGTTTCATGGAATGGTATTATTCTCAACTTCCCTGCGGTATGCTGTTTTTAGGATGTAAAGACACACATCATGAATAAGTGAGAGTACTACATATGAAAGTTTGAAACTGGAGCATGTGAAAAAAACAACGTTGGGTTTTTAAACAGAGAGTAGTTTGGTGGTGCTAGTAGCGATTTCTAGGTTTCCTTGCTGAGATTAAAAATATAAAATTACCTTCTTTTCATATTCTTAATGGGAAAAGTGGAATTTTTAAAACAGTGACCCAGAATAGTACTACGTAAAGTTTTACAGGAAGAGAACTCTTTTCAGCAGAAAAGAAACAGCTCAGGGAGACTACAGTGCAAGAAAGAGCGCATTATCTATCACTATCACTATCAAAGTTAATCTTTCTTTTATACTTGCTAGGTGGTGGTAGCATTGTGCGTGTAAAAAATAAGAGCACCCATGCCTTAAAGTAAATTATAGCAGCCAAGTTTATTATTGTTGTGGTAAATTTGACAAGGTTTTCAAAAGAAGATCTTAAAATGGTTCAATAATTTCACCACGGGCTTTATCAAGCCAAAAAATGTTTCATTTCTTTTTTCCCATAACATTTTACATTACGCGCCACAACTAATTTTAAGGGCGAGATCTCGGCTTTTTGGTGGCTCTGTAGGCAACTAGATGAAATGGCTGTTGCCTATTTATTTTTATAGAAGAAATTCCGTATCCCATCGGTTAATTGTGTGCACCCAATTTTTCCGGCTTTTTTAAAAGATTCCCTATTGTTCATACTATGATCCAATTTCCGTCCAAATTTTTTACGGTTTCCTTTTACAAGATACATTCTTACTACCGATATGCTTTTATTTTCTGTGCATGTTTCTTTGCAAAAAGTCAAATGAAGTTTGTGTGCTATAATGAACGTCACACTTGACTAACCACACTTCTTACTCTTACAATAGTTACAATCAGTTTTTGTTACTGTACAACTATTACTACATTCGGGTTTGGTACTACGTACGTACCATTCAACTGATGCTATTACATTAATTTCTTATATTTTTATTTCGTTCAATAAAATAAAAAGAATTTACGGAAATAACATTCATCGTGGTATGTAAGAGATACAAAAGTGTAAAAAGACGTACTGTTCTCTCTCCGAATTTGATATATTTGCTAAAAATGACACAATATTTTAGTATTTTTGAATTCGTTCAACTTTCTCAGAATTTTCTTAGAATTCGGTAAAATAGTAATTGCTAACTTTCCTAAATATATTAATTATGAATTCCTACAAGAGGGCTGACATAGTTTTCAGCCTTTTCACTGTGTTTGTATGTAGTACTATTCATTTTTCTCTTTTCTGTGTGCATACTACTGCATACGTCTCTTTCTCTTTTTGTAAGGCAAAATAAAAACATAAAAATGGTGCAATCGAAAGCTCCCAAAAGTAAGGTTGATGGACACAAACGAAACTCGTTACGAAAATGGAAGCAGTACAGTGCCAGTCAGTAATAAGATTTTTCATATAAGGGTCACAGCTACATAGTTATTTTTCGCTTTCAAGTTCCCACCAGCTCCAGCTTCAGCTCCACCAATAGTACCGAACGTCGTTTTGACTCCAATTTCTCTTCCTGCTTAGAAACCTAGACGGCAAGACTGTTCTCTCGTAGCAAGTAACAATAAAAGATTATAGTTAAACTTTTGGATTCTTTATCTTATATAATCTAAAATATGTTTCGCTGAGATTTTAATGAAATCAGGAGTCCCCGGTGACATACATACACCTATAATGTAAGTTGCGCTATACCCTTCTCTCACACACACACACACACACACACAATGCTTAAATGCTGAAACTTACGCGGGGCAGAATGAGTACAAGTTTTAAGAATTATTATTACGAAGAAGTATTCTCACTAGTCTAGNTGAAACTTACGCGGGGCAGAATGAGTACAAGTTTTAAGAATTATTATTACGAAGAAGTATTCTCACTAGTCTAGAGAGGAAACAACCACCACCATGTTGGATGACACATGGAAAGAGTAAAGTTGTCTTTCCAATCGTTTTTCTTTTCCATTTTCCTAATATCGTCGCCCTTTTTCTCAGTGGAAGACCAGTAAAGTTATTGTGTACAAACTTTTTCATCTCAATTTTTGCTTTCGGTCAGAGGTTTATAATTTAAATCCGTAATTGTAGTTCCTTTTATTCTATCACAACGACTATCATCACTTTTAAGTAGTCATTCAAAGAGAAAGGACTCCAAAAGTAGTTTTGCTCCTCCAAAAAGAAAACTTCGACATGAATATAATGCCAAGTTGGAGAGTTCATTTTCTCTGATATTAATAAAAGTAAAATTTTCTATATCAATCTACTAGACATTCTAAAGGCACATGATAATAAAATTGTAACGCTTCAATGGTTACATTAGCCGATTAGATAACTTCACGGCTTGTCCAGGTGCAACCGTAATTGTGTAGCTTAAGGGTTTATAAGTCCGTTTGAGCATTAATTTTGCCATTTTGCATTCATGCTTGTCCGGAGTTGAAAGAACTTTTTTCATTCTTATTAAGTTGTAATCGATGGTGGCAGTCTCTCATCAGTATTGTTCACCCGATTAAACCCGACGTTTAATGACGCATCCACCCGTAAACTATAATATTAGGTATAGCATGTGTGTATAGGAGGGGATTGTAGCTCTCTCTAATTCTAATTTGAAAAAGCTTTTTTTGTGATGAAACACGACGATGACAATAACAACTCTATTGACGTTTTACAAAGTCATCCCATCCAAGAAACTATTATCCTTCTTCTCTGTATCCTTTTTCTCTTTTTAATTTCAATAGGGCGCCTTTTCATTCCTTAACACCATTTCTTCCAGATGAAGGGAATTCAATGAAAATGTTCTTCGCACGCCAAAAAAAGAGACGAGGGAGAAGATACCAAGTCCTTCTCGGCATACACACACGTACACAAGATTCCCATCATCATCCTCACAACGTAAACGTACAATCAGGACCTTACAGTTTCTCTACTGTAAGGTCCTGAATAATATAATCATTGGCCCGTCTCCACTAATACTAAATCATGGTGTTCGACCGGCACGCCATGATCACTGAGCGCAGACAAAAAAGTATCTTGTTTCATGTATCGGCGGCGGAGGAAAGTATCGATAACGGCTGCATAATATTGAAAGGAATTCAAGTGTATTTATATACATATACTTATACTACTAGTTGGTATAAAAATGTGTGTACATTGTTCCTGCATACCTCCAACTACAACATACCATTTTCTTAATCTCATCATCACAGCGATACCTGACTTTTTTGCTGTAAAAAGAAATAAAAAGCTTATGTGTATACAACGAATACAAAAAGAAACGAAGACGAAGAAGAACCCTTTTTCCATGAAGACATCATCTCTACATCAGCCCCAAACACAGAGAATCAAGTTAATCAAGCTTTCAGCTATAATGTAAAGCCAACTTCATCAAGTTGGATAATACAACAACTTGAATTATTATAGGCAGTATGTACACTTATTTATATCGAGTCTCTTGTCCTTTAACAACATAAAAGTCCCTGTGTCCTTCGTTCTGTTCATTAAGAATCCCTTCAACTCTTATTATTCTCTGATGACTTTCTTCGTTCGCAATACAACAAGCTATCCAATTTTACGAGGATGATGGACAGAGAACAGTCAGTGAGATATCAAGGCAGACCAAAAAGTGTAACTGTCAGTTGGCCACTTCATGTTGTTTTTAAAGCAGCCTTAAGCCTTCTGTCAAATCCACGTTTTTACACTGAATAGTGCAGCGTGTATATTTTCACCTGACGAGCACACCCTGGCGGCCAAACTTAACGTACAGAGATGAAGTTTTTTTTATTCCCAGGTCGTATCAGTGTTTAAACCGCGGTAATAATAGACAGAAACACTAATGACACCCTATATCATTTTATATCACTGACTGTATAATAAACCCCTTGCCTGTTCTTGTCATTCATTAATTTCGGCGAGCTTATACATAAGCCAACAAAAAACGCTATAATTTTAAAAATCCAGTGTGTTTTATCTATATTCTGAAATCTTTGAAGAGTGTTTTTCATATAACGGAAATTGTTCCCGTTGTGATTATTTTTTGCTGATGTTCTGTCAAGAAAGATGATATGCTTGCAAAATTCTATCTCTCTTCTAACTTCTACGTCTACACAAGTAACATAACATGCCGTTTCCGCATTTCTGGTTTTGACAAAGCACTAACGGAAGTGCCCACTTGAATTACTCTGTCTGAATGTGCTCTCTTTAAGTCAATCCAGAGCCTGTTAATTTGACATAAGACAGTTTATTATACCACATGGCTTCTACTTCTAAAAACACTTTAGAACATTTTTACAACTTTGTTTGCCAAAGAGGAAGTCACCGAAGCTAATTGAAATTGGAACTTGAAAATGAATGGTTAGCAAAACTTCCACAAAACGACCGAGGCAGTGGTTCGAGTGTTTGCAGAAACTCTATTTTCGACTTAATCATGGATTGTATTTGAAGTGAAAACATTAAAGGATTTCTATTTCTTCAGAAAAGAGGGTAATAGTGATAAGACTTTGTGAGCAATACGACAGCCAAGCGTAAAATAGATTGTCCAAATAAAAGCCAAAAATCGCCTCTTATTCAAGTGTCGTTTCCATTCCTGGGAAACTTTAAAATGGCTTGTTAAACTTAGACTTCTCGATAAGAAAACGCAGATTCATTCAAGATGTTGAAATGAGTCAGCACAAACATGCCCAAAAATACAATCATATTCTTGCTCCGCCGACGAACTTTTTGACATTCATTCAAGAATCCTCAAAGAAATACCTGACACGCACACACAGTTTAAAAAATTTCCTGAGAACTTTATTATTGGTTTTCATACCGTGGCGTACAGTGACTAAGAAAGAAAACCTGTGATTAAAATCATACTTTTCTAACCAAGCTGATAAAGAATGAAGAAAAGAGAATGATGGTCCATGACTGAAACCTAAAGCGAAAAGCATTTTTCGTATCTCTGTGTAATATCTCAGGCATTATCTTATTTGACTCTTCCTTGTAATGGTGTACACCCAAAAATCTCAACAAACGTACTCACAAACGTCTATAGTCCATTGGTATAGGTTCATATACAGATAAAAACATTTTTAACCAAGTATCCTATTTCCTGGCTCGTGTTGAGTTTATTATTATACATCCAATGCCTTTGTTATTTTATAGAGTGTGTTTGAGGGAACAACTTCATACACATATCTCCTTTTCGTCGTGTTACCTCATAAACACGACCTGAGCTGCTGGTGTGTAATAACTTCTATTAAAGGAAACTCATAAAGTGTAGTGTTATGTATCCCTGTCCATAATCTTATTTCCCCAGGACAATGACAATGATACTGAAGCTTGTGCCAATGACTAAGACGATCTTTTGTCAAGGCTGATACTGATGATGTTGATAATTCTCTCTTGAGTGGATGATGATCATGATGATGACGAGGACCGTATCGCTTGTTGTGATGTGGTAAATATGTGCCATCTGAAGAAGAATCACAATGACAGGACAATACCACTGGCGATGTCAAAGTTGATTATGTGCTATTGTCTCCAAGCTGAGTTTACAAAACGATACAGCGAGAATGATAGATAATAAGAACGGTACACATAAGAAATAATAAAAATGTCTACGCCAGTGATATGACCAAAGTAAGTAGGCACATTTAAAAATACTACGAAGCAGGCACATTCCAAACTCATTACGAGACGGAGATATTATTGTATTATGGGGAGTACTCTCAGCTATAAGATAATCAATATTTTTGAGTTCGATGATGATGATGTTATTGATACAGCAGAGTGAGAGAACCAAACTGTATAGATCGAGAGAAAAGCAATCAGAGATCAGAGATACATTTTTAAATCGTCATTCACATTCTCTTACGGCATTATGACCAAACGGATAGAATATTAGTTCATCATCATCATCATCATCATGGCGGTTCACTCTAAAATTTATCTATAAATATATAACGCTGTTCACAAGGAAAGCTGTTTTAGTCATTCACTCAAAAATACGCGATTTCATCAAGTTTAACTTTTTAACTCGTGTGTTGTGTTTTATTTTGTCTGGTACTTTTTTATGTGTCAGCATTATTATCATGCTGACTAAGGGAAAAACGAGAAAATTTTGGAGACAGCGTCAGGCACATTGACGAGCCGCGTACCAGCGTGTCGTAGTTCGTTACCGTGTGATGATATGTAAGTAAAGTAATATGTAAGTTTTTTTATTGCTGATTACGATTACAGCTTTCTTCTACCGAGAAGCAGATACAAAAAAATCAGTTAAGGCTCGGCTGGACATATCAAGATGTGTGTTCCCTTTGGAGATGATGAAGTCATTTGTAAATTCACCACCTATCAGATTTCATCAGTATAATTTTTTGTCTCGACATTGTCAATTGCGCGATTGTCATTAGAATAAAAATGCACGCACGGACAGTATCTGAATCTTATATGCGTTTTTTCGATAACTTTTATTTTATCAGTCATCATTTTGCACTTATCAATAGCATCGCTTTAATGTGGACAAGAAAAAGAAAAGTCATCTATTGTTACATCTGCCTTCCTCCCTGCATACTGAAATGCAGTAGTATCTGCACTGAACTGAAAACCATCGAAATTAATATGCAGTGCATGTTCTAATGTTGTACCACCAGCAGGCCAAATGCGAAGAAGCAGCTTAAAATACACACTAGTAGTTTTTTTTACACTAGTACAACTTGTAGGAGTATAAGCGATCTAAAAGGATTCTTTGTCTTAACGGACATTTAATGCAAATACTATTACACACACAGAGAAAAACATTAATTTTAAACTTTCAAAGTCATAACCTAACCTAGATTCACATCTGCTGCCTACGGTTTTCCCAGAAACCTGGATTCCTCCAAATCTCGTTTACAGTGCACTGCAGTAGCAAGAGTAACAAATGATGTTATTCTCTGTGAGAGACATGCCACAAGTACAATAACCAAAAACGCCAATTTCATGTGACAGTGTAAGCTGCCGCTTTGCATCCTCCTTCCCTGGAATTTTTGCTGAGTAATTTAGTTTAATCTGCATATCACACAGAATCATCTCTTTGTTCCCGTTTTTTTCTGTACAGATGCACACCATGAGTTTTCAAAGTTAACAATGCTTTGCAATGCAACACACAAAATGACTACAACATCATTATTAGGATTAAACTTCTACTATTCTTCTAGGAATTTTGGGTACTTTCCCAACATCACCAGTCATTTTGTGGCTGTTCAAGTGTGTGAGAGCAGATTTTGTTCGTATCACAGGATTAAAACAATGGACATGTGCGGGTAAAACATTGTTGAGGATTGTGTTGGTGCCCTCAAAAAAATAACAGACAGCTGCAAAGCTCCAATCTTAAAATTAATAGCTCCTGTGACATATTATCTCTTTTACCTTTACCTTACTGTACCACCTATGCATGTACACACCTATATTAATAACATGCCACTGATAACAGGCGCACAATATGAAATACTAACTCTAAAGGAAAGTTGCAAGGTAGTGGACACTAATCTCTAAATTATAGCATCCCTGTTGGATACGATACAGAAGGCTTCGAAGTTCGAACACAGTGAGAGATACAAATCTTAGAACGCAATTAAAATTAACAAAAGCTCTGCTGCAAACTGTAGATAAATAAAATCGTAAAAGAGTGGTATAATTCTAGGATTTGCGCATTTTGTAGTTAAAATATGTACATGTCCGTATCTGTGTACACACGTACATGATACATATATGTGACACGGAACATGACAAACTTACCGCTTGGAATGGCAGCCTGGACAATGATACGATGTGATCTGACTGCATGAGAGTAGAAATGGTGGTAATCATTAAATAAATGGGTTTGGGACACGAAAAAAGCATAACATACCTATATAGGCTGTTATGTAAACTCATCACAAAAGATTACATATTGGTACACATATGTACCTTGACTGTACCCGGGTATGTACTAATGTCATATTACATGTTACAATGTACTCCGTTGTTGTAATAAGATAACAAATGGTACTAGCACTGGGCCTTTCGTCGTTGTTACGTCTCGCCATCGTCCATCCTGCTTTTCGTGCACACCAAACGCCATTACGGGTGTGCATGTTCCTGTAACATTTCGTCTGTTTCTCACCGGTTCAACTGACTCGGTAACCCACTGCGACGGGAAAATATCCTATCTTAATATTTGTGCTACTCTCTTGGTCATACCACCACCGTCTGTCTTAATAGATTGGCAATATAGGTACACATTGAGTTTACAGTAACAAGTAACAACGGTGTAGAAGCA
>JAHZNB010003275.1:0-15172 GCA_027744295.1 Callyntrura guangdongensis
TATACGTGTATACGTACTTTATGAAGAACTATATCCTTTTTGCCACATCTTTCAAATATGAGGTGTAGGATAGTGTTAAAATTAGATTTTTCATGATTTTGTCCCTTGCTTCATACCATAAACAAATTTGTATATTTACAATGCATAATACACGTAACTATGCAGTGGTGTATCACATCATTACATTGTATTAAACATGCTCGTTTTGAATAATAAGAAATTTAGTCGTAAAAACTTTGTTTTTTGTCAGTTGAGCCGTACCATTGTAAGTACATAAATATTCTGCGTAGCATGTAGGTATGAAGATATATAATGTGCTATACATTCGGGGGAAAGTTATGTTATATACGATCCAAGTAAAAAGTAAAAACATTTATTACTTTTGGAACAAATATCTATCACCAAGCAGGTACAAATAAATAATAAATACATCAGGTAAGTCATTAATGGGTGTATTTGGTAAACTTTAGGGGCGTACATTTAGCATTCACACACTACCTACTACTACTTACTGAGATTCAAATAAGAATCTGTGCAAATGTAATGTAAAGTTAATTGAATAGCCGGTGACTTCTATGGAAACTTTCTCGATGATGTCTTCGCTATTGAACGAAACGAACATAATCCCAATCAAATCATTAAAATGGCACATCACGTGAAGTAGAACCAAGAATAGCAGATGCTTTAGGGGACAAAACTCAACCGTGGGAGACCACTCTATAGCCATATGACTGAACGGACATGAGTCAATGAGTTTAACGTAGTTTTATATTTTACTTTACACGTTTTAATGGTTAGATCTCTAGCAATCGGACCGATTAGATGCTATTGGAATTGGAGTAAAATACTACAATTCTCAAGGTGAGTTTGGAATGTTTTTGTGGCAATTACAAGTAAAAATAGCTTCTTTAAGAGTTCGTTTGTTGACACATTCCATGGAGACGTTGCTTTACTTGATATGCATCTATGGAGAAAGGTGATCAACATACAGCGTTAGTCGTAATATATTGTATAGCAGTTTTTACAGTTTCTCTCTTCACTCAGTATTATCGCTAAAAATCCGATTGAGGTGACTGTGTGTGGTCTTGCTACACAGTAGTAGAAGGTGTGGATAAGGGATATATGGGAATTGTAAATCGTTGTTCTGCCTGTCAGACTGTTAATTAACATTTATTAAGTTTAGTTTTGTATATGTATTTTATCGTATGTTATAAGATACGGATTTAGACTCTATTTAACATACATTAATATTATTAAACTGATATGTTCATAATAAAATAGGTAATAAATATCTTAAGCCCTGGGAAGCGAAACGCAAGCGTGTACGTGTAAGATTAGATTATTCAATGTACCAATGAGGCTAAAAAAAAGAAGACAAAAGTACACAATACTTTGTCCTGCACAAGCACAGATTGTGAAATTAAAAAATTCCATTCAAAAGTATTTGAATGGCATGTTTGGTATGACAGACAATATAGTCAAGATTGTAAATAAGTCAGTGGCGAGTACAGCAGTAAAATTGTAAGACCATGAGCTCCGTTGTGCATCAGCATCTTTATTCATCATGTCTATTTTTAAACGTTGTTTTGCCAACAGCTAAACATAATTAGTTACATAATTAGCATATTACGTGACTCGACACTGTTCTTGTTTATGGCAGGTTTAGTGCACTGTGGAGTTTGCAAAATCTCTTAATTGTCGACGGAATTATAAGTAGTCACATGAGTCACAACAACAATATTTTCGTGTCATTTTCACTGAGATATGGCGATTGAAGAGGAGCTTCGTTTGATTAGCCTTTAGTTTGGAGTGTGCAAAAAATGTTACACTCGCACTAAAAATACTACGACGTACGATGTACCTACCTACCTATGCAATACTATATGGATATAATGGGTCTTGTTTTTTAAACGTTGAGCGATTAGACAAAGCGTATTAGTATTAATATGATGATGAAATTTACGTTTATCGTTTGCGTCAAAATGACTCTACTCGGGATAATCGCTTAATTGTCTGATATGACAGCGAAGTAATTTGTACTTTGTTCCTATATTCCATTAACTATTTAGTTCCATTAAATTTATCTATAAAAGCATTAATTTTATGCACTGGTTCCTACATGGTTAATGTTAAATTTAAAAATGGAATCTAAACTCTAAAATTATACCATATGCACGAAATTTCGTGACAATTAGTAATAAAAAAATAACGAAAAGTACAGTTTGTCTTGATTTGCAAACTACATGTACAATCGTCCTCACAGTTTTACGACAACTACCAAACTACCCAATAAGTTGTGTGTGAGTTGTGAGTTGCAGACAACAGGAAGCAGGCATGGCCAAGAACCACTTACAAAGTGTCAACTGTAGCCATATCCTATAGCCCATCTACTCTCTAATACATCCTAATAATAACATTTTATTATCATATTACGCTCCTTCCCATTTTGTAATGTAGTAAAGCAATAATGTAGTAAAATATACAGCTAAATGTTAAAATAGACAGTGACCTTGAATCTACTCTCAAATACATCCTAATAATAACATTTTATTATCATATTACGCTCCTTCCCATTTTGTAATGTAGTAAAGCAATAATGTAGTAAAATATACAGCTAAATGTTAAAATAGACAGTGACCTTGAAGATTTATAAGCCGATTGTTTCGAGTTTTGAAAAGAGATTAATTAAACGAAGCAATGACCACTGAATCTAAACAATTTTGGGTGGGGGGTTCTGATCCTGTTACCACGGTAGTGGATAAGGAATAATGCTTTATACTGAGCATAACAAATGTTTTGCTTTACTGATGCCATTGAGGAGCTATATATAACTAGTTATTTTTCAAAATACAAGATATATAAAAAAAAACTATCGATGATAGCGGGATCCTTCTACTTACGATTAGACATTACCTCAATTGTGATTTAACATTTCAGGGACACAAGCCGCGCTAAGCATTCAAGTTCTATGTGAAGGTCGTTTTTCATTACTCATTATTAATTTTGCAAAATTTCAATATGCCAACAATCTCTGCTGTAACACGGTCGGAGTTACCCCGTAAACCGTACCATGGCAAATAACACATTTTTTCCATTGAATAGCAAGTCCTCTATGAAAAATGAGCCAGGAAAATGAAGAAAGCAAGCAAGGAATAAATGAATGGAGAAAAATTGAGTAATGGAATAAATTTAAGCATGAAGGATCTTGCTGCTCAATCATTAATTATTTTTTAAGTTACGGAATCAGACACCGCATTAATTTGTATTTGTACGTCACGCTCATTTTTATTTGAGATCCCCTTGTTCATATAATTTAAAGATTTCTAGTAACTAGTAACAAAAAAAATAGTTACATTACTTATTCGTATGACGTTACATACCACAGTTTAACCATATCATGTTCTCTCTGAACCCAGCCTATATCAAAAAGCAAGTCAATACATTTTTAAAGCTGCACACGTATATAAGCTGATGCACTATCCAACTGTTGTTGTTCACAGAACTAATAGTGGACAAGGTTCAAAAATTGACTCGACAATACCTACTGCGTTGAATGAAGGAACGCGTTGTTCATACTTGTTCTTAAGCTCGTTAGCGTCATCGTCATCGTATCAGTCGTCGGTATAAAGTGTTCATTCAAGGTAAGCTGGTGTCTAAAAATAAATTGCGTAAGTAAAAAATACACAAGCTGGATAAACAAATCAAATTTTAATTTTCGAACCTTTGTTGAAAGAATGAATAAATTATAGGTAGCAACATGACACGATAGCCCGGTTTAGGATAAGAGCTTATAAGGGAGAGTGCAAATTAGTCATTCATGGAGAAAATATCGTGGAGCATTAAATGTCTATTTTCATAGTAGATGTACATACGTTAACGTACATTTAATGCCATTCTCACCCACTGAATTTTTGTAAGAGCTATTTTAGAACTGGTTATAACCGGCATAGCTGCTGGCAGTTCAGTGGCACCTCTTTCATAAAATCAATTTAGTATTTGAACCATTACACTTCGTCGACATTAAGTGACGGCAAACGGCGACACCAGGGTAAACGATGTTTAAAAAAATTAAGCAAGTTGTATGTTTGTGTAAGCTATGAATAAAAAATGCCAGTGGGACAAGGAGCTGAGTTGTCAAAACATAACAACTAACAACCATGTATATTGAACCACATAATAAACTGACCACAATCAAAGATACGTTCATGGTGCACTGTTTATTAAAATTCATGGTCCTACTGTAATGTAAAGCATGTACGTTACAATTTAACTCATCGTCATCAAAATTTGAGACTACATATTTGAATTCTTGATTACATTCCATGTTGTGTTTCAAGGATTAAAATTGTTTTTTGCAAATATGCCATTTATTAAAAAAACTAGTAAATATTTTCTAAACTTATTGCTGACTGCGTAATCGAGATGAATTTAGTTAGCTGGGGTGCCCTAAGTTCAAAAAATAGGTTTTGCTTCTAAATTTGCTCAAGTACTGTGGCAGAGTTACGGATAGACAACATATTCTTTTCTTCTGATGTCGTTCCCATTAATTTTAAAAAAATCACCTGAATTAAATCTAATTGTAAAGTCTGAACCTGGGCGTCTGTGCATTTTTAATGTATTTTTTTACATGTAAATGCACTAAAAAATTGAATGAACCCCGCCAGACTCCACTTAGTCCGGGATTTTAATATAATTAGATTTTTAATTAACATTAGCATAGCTTTCAATATTCATTGAAGAATTAGGTTTAAATTTTGATATTCGTAAATCACGCTGGCTTTCAAATTTAAAACTGACTGGCATAAACGGACAAAAGTCGAAATAATCTTAGATTTTTTGGGTGGCAAAATAACATGAAATAAATCGGACGAACAGGTGAACAGACACAAAAAGTAACCGCATAAGAGTTTCTTTATACCCCGCTACTCACCACTTAATAGCAGCGATGCATATTTTTTTGGTTATTACGTCTATGGTCCAGGTCCAGGTCAGATAAAACTAGTTTTACAGTACAAGAATTTATTATTATGGAGGAACGCACAGTTGAAATGCAATTTCAATTTCTGTTGTTTCAATTGTGTTATTTCTTGTCATCCAGGTAGCATTGTTACCCCGTTTCACGTCTCACATTTATTTGCCTTGTAAACTTATTCGTATATTTGTATATCATTCCTTGTATGCATTACCTTGTAGTTGAAAACAATGGTAGAAAAAATGTTGGATGTGATTTAAACGAAAACAACTTTTAGATACCTGACCCGTTCTCCTCCAGGAAAAGAATGCTTAGGTATATTTACATAGGTAGTATATTAGCGCAATACACAACAATTTTATCAAGCCTATTTTATGTTGTGTGCAAGACAACTGATATCTCTCTGATAATAAATACAAACAGTTCGCTTATGTTTATTCACGTTCCCTTCCCTATAGATTGTCAGGAAAGTTAGAATTGCTGGAAAGATAGTGCCTACCTATCTTACAACCTACTAAATTGCTTAGCGTATCTGAAGTTATTTAGCCAGATTAGATTTCACTTTCCACATTCATTACTGCGGAAGGAAATATGTACGGACACAAACATAATCGTGGTTGTCACATGAATGATGTTGGGTACTATGCAATGTAATAACCTATTTTGAACAAATTTCCTAGTTCATGATGACGATGATACAAGTTGGCATTGCCTTGAAGTTATAGTATATCAAATGTGTAACGGTATTGTCTATGATCGCTGTCGTCTCTGTAGCTGCAAAAAAGAATGAATCAGCAAATGTACCTATCCTTTGTTAGCCAACACAGAACTTAGAAGGGAATCATTTTATTGGTGTAAACAAATTAAAAAGAGAGTAGGTGACTACAAACAAGTGGTGGACTTTTTTTTACTTCCTGTTGTTGTAATCACCGTCATGGCAGTATAGTGTATAGCGTGGAACGAATTAATAATATTGTAAAAATTAAGCGTACGCAAATACTAGTTGCTCAATCATGTTGTCCAAGAGCGACCTAGCCCAGCAGCATTATAAATAAACGGTAGTGTGCTGTTGCATGGTGCTTCACAATTTGCAAAGTAGACAAAGAAGCAGGAGAGACTTTTCAAGAATCAAGTCAACAATCTCATAAAACCTGATAAAAGATGTGTACACATTCAATTAGGTTAGTTGGTTTACTCGTGTGAAGCTTTGTGGTCGTTATAAAAGGGTTGTGCCACAGAGGTCTCCGACTCTTTTTTTTAATCCTTCACAGATTCGTTTTCAACTTCTTCCTTCTTGTTTGCATTTCGCTTGCACGATTCATTCCTTCATATTATATATGATGATAAGTAAACAAGTCATTCTGTCTGGCAAGTTCATGGCATGAACAATTATTAGAAGAGGAAGTATAAAAAGGCCTTCATTCTTTTTCCTCGACATCGGGATTTCATCAAAATTTTACATCACAAACTTGTTAACATACTCATAAAAACTACTAAGCTGCAACCTTACCCTATGTTATAAATGCTATTTACGTGTTAAAATATTCTTTCCATCAACTGTTGAATTTGATGTTAAAATATTAAAATTTCTTAAAATTGTTGACATCAAACGTTTCTCAGTAGCATCCGTACATTTTTTAGGTGACCTGATGCTTGAGTAAAGTGAGGAGTGAGTAATAATCAACAATGGTTAAAAGAAGTATAGTTGGAAAGGAATCCGTTGCATAGTGGATAATATCACCTTGCCCCAGTTTCATTGTCTTGGCATTAAAGTGTATGTGTTTCCAGTCCTATATTTAATCTCCATAGAAAGGATTATTATTATTATTAATGTTGAAGGAATTCTGTGTTAAAACAGTGATTTACGACTCTGTTTACGCGAATACATCATCAATCATACACTTACGTAGATATATTTTAAACCACGTGAATATGAGCTGTAAAATATTATGCTGTGCTGATACTAGTTGAATGCCGTTTGAAATAAGTGGAATTGTTGGATTTTAAAACGCCTGTATTTATTTGTTGAATTTTTATAATAGGTGATGGTATTAAAACCGATCAAACAGACTACTTGGAGGAAATAGTGTAACATACACTATAATTTTTAAAATATTTTTAAACTGATCAAAATCAAGGATACCTAGTATATGTTGTACATTACCACATTGGGTGAACGAAGGAGAGATAATTTGACACTGAAAACTGAACCAGTGCGACTTTAATAAGAAAAAAATTATTAACTTTCGTATACGAAGCATACAAGCGAAAGTTATTGCGATTATCATCCTATCTGTCAGTGTGTGTGTATTAGTCTGTATACACTACTTCTAAACTACGTAACCAATTGACTCCAACCTTGGCGCACAGACATTATAGGTCAATAGTTTTCCTGTTGCAAATTTTGAACCAACACGGACAACGGCGACCGTTAGAAACCATTATAACTTCAAAATTTTTACATAGTAACATGCTTTCATTCGACTCGACTCAGCATAAAAACCACTTTGTGACACATTTTGAACCAAATTTTGTAACGGCAACCGTTAGAAAACGTTAAAACTATCAAAAATTTTATATATAGGACATGAACGCATCTCACGAAAGTATGGCTGTTTACACCAATGACGTTTGGTAGTAAAAGTTTGATTCTTGTTTTCTTTTGCCAAGATCTCAGTAGCGTTAATTTCAGCATTATTTAAATGTCGTTCATGTTTTCTAACTACATTAGGCATACGAATAGTCGTTAAGAAAAAATCAATTTTGAAGCCTTAATTAGGCTAATAACACTCATTTGACAACAGCATGTCTTAAAATTATTCGTAACAAATGGGATTGATGATTGATTAGTTATTTACTCACAGACATAGATATAGTTAATGTATTGTAAGTTAATAATAACGTTTTTGTCCGTCGCCCATTATCATCATATTATCAGACTAGAACCATTCTCTGCTGTTTCATTTCCCCCCGGTTAGTCAATCATCAATCACTCAAATTTAGCTTCGCAACCAAAACGGCCATTCAAACATGTTATTTTTCGTCGCCATAATGGGATGGAACATTCAAAACAGATTAAAAAGTTCATGTATCTGTATTCCTTGTTCGCATTTAACGCACTCCATGTTACAACTCTAATATATTTGACATGATGCTTTCAACGTTATATCTGCACTTTATCAACCCTATGAATATGTCATGTCAATATTGATAATTAATTTACCTCTTTGTCCAACCCCTGACCTTTCTATACAGACATTAATGTTAACAAAACAGTCTGTTTTAAAGTAGTTTTGGTTATGCCATACTATAAGTGTACATGGTCAAGTTATATTAAATTCGCATGATATGTCAAGAGTCAGGACGTATCATCCAGTCAAGTAGGACTCCTTCTTCCGTTTTGTGTGTCTACTCTGCACATATGTTAGCTATCGAGCTGTCACTTCGAGTCATATACGTCATTCATGTTACATTATGGTGTTAGATTTTACTTGAAATGATTCGCTTGCCGCAGCAATTTAAGCTTTCGAAAACTAAGTTGAGATCACAGATTAACAGAGATCGAAAAGAGCAAAGATAAAAGTGTGTCTAATCCCGTCCCACCCTCACTGGTCATAGTGATAAATCAATGAAATATATACTATTATATTTAATCATAATAATCTCATTCACTGTAGGTTTATGGCACAGCTAACTCACATATCTACTTTCGGCTTTTATACATGTATACAGCGGTATTTGTTTAAAAGTATGTGCTGATGACGACCAAGTGTGTAAAAAAAATGTCCACTCAGAGAAATATCCAGTTTTAACCCAACTCTTGTCATTAAAAAAGTCATTTTTAGCCTAGGCAAGAGATAAATAGCAACGAGAAAAATAGTATAAATAAAACGGATAGTAAAAACAACAATCTTTTCTTGCAATCTCATCTCTTTGGACAAAAATAGGTACAGGACAGCACGAATATATTAAATTAAACACAAAGCTCAAAAATGGTTTTTACACAGTCACCAATATTTTTAGCCGTGCAGGTCCTCAGTTGTGAGGCAAATATATTTATCCAGTAAAGTGGATGGGCTGTTCATTCATGGTATGTATTTTGAGAGCAAATAGTGTCAACGTACTACAACAAAGTAGCGAAGGCAAGTAGTAGGACATATTGCATTGCCCATGTAGCTTTGTTAAGCTGTTGTCTGTTAGTTAATTTTCATTTTTTAATTACAATCACAGATTTTATGTTAATGTTACCTATACCCGGTCCTCAGAAAATTACGACCGTTTGGTAATGTTGTATTGAGTGTAGCAGTTGCAGATTTGCTGCCGTCTGAATCAAAATGGTATTTGGAGACCGAGACTCCGTAATGTCCCACGTTTCACTACGCTGCCTCTACATGGGTTATTATAATGTGTGGCATGGCAACAGTAACAATAAAAGGCGATTAAAAAGGAGCTAACAAAGTTGCTGATGTCATAAATAATGACACAGACCGACAGACAAGAGGACGGCAAATAAAATGTACTCCGCCACCTAATGATAATTCAGAAAAATATATTATGTTGATGCAGTCATGGTTGAATGGTTTGCAGAGATTTGATGGAGATTTTCAGACACTGGTTTAGTAGCCCCACTTGTTCACAGTACATAGTAGACACACACGACGTCTATTCAAAACCCAGTTGATATGTTTTACACTTTTAGCTCGAAGTACTTTGTACCGTCATTCTTTTCCTGTTAATAATCCAATCCTGTCGATCCCAAATGCCAAAAAACAGTTGCCGCATTGTACAACTTACTTATAAGAGCTACAAGTTGTATTTTTAATCTTTCTGGATCATCATGTAATGATCACGCCATGTACAAATAATGTATCCAATATCCCACTTCATCTTTTAAAAATGCCGGCGTAGCCCCGAATTGTTCTGTCCCCTGAAATCAAATTCAACCTCCCATCGTCCTTACATGATTACATAATGAACTGCATTGTAATTTGTACTTTTGCTACTTTTTCACTTTCCCTTTGTGTTTTCCACTTCATCTGCCACTGCTCTATTACCCTATTATGCATTGTCATGATTTTTTTTACTAATTTGATGTATTTATACATTATATTTACCGCACGTGTGATGACAACGTATTTACTGACAGAGCAAAGAAAGAGTACTGGCCAAGGATATTTTTGGGACGGGGCAGAAACACATTATACAGTCAGCACTAAAGTGTATTTTGTTCATTTGAACGCTCACGGAGCTAACAAAACCGTTCATTAACTTTTAATAATGCACGCCTCTGCCAAAACTGAATTGTTATTTGCTATATTAGCAAATAAATGTAATACCCTGTCTATTGAAAGGAGTAAATGAGTTTAAAAAAACGTAACTACCAGCAAAAACCACGCGCTCTCGTATCTATACTTAAGAACGCTTGTCTGTCTTTACCTCGTGGTAGCCATTTCTCTGAGTGATTAATGGTGTATGTGGTTCTGATTTTTTTTGTTTTCCTAAATGAAAGGGTTAAGCTTTTAGCTGGTTCTTTCTAAGCAAATTGCCCCTGGTAAAAAAAATAATGCGGGCAGCGGTGGAATGATCTTTCCAGCGGAATGCGAGTGTAGGGCACATATTTATACGGATTTTATTGAAGAAATCAATTCAAGAATCACTGTTCCAAATGTCAGTACTGTGACAGTCTACTACTGGCGGGCGACACACACCTTATAGAGGCTTCCCGTGTTTGCATTTATTACAAACAAACAAGATTAAAGAAGAAGTTTGATAAAAAGAAAAACCAACGTCTTTAATAACCACATCTGTATTATTTAAATGTCAATGAGAAAATTTCTAGTTCTAGTTCGGAATGCAGCGTTACGATAAAAACAAAATTGAATGCTTTAAAAAATTTAATCTGGAAACAAAAGCATTTTTGCGTAGCAGAATCAAAATCATTATCCACGGTCACACCTCCCCGCCATGCATGCGTCAATTCTGACAACTAATATGTCGTTTTTACGAGCAATCTGTTGCGCTACTTGGTAACATAATGGCATTATTTATCCAAATTGCTGTCTCTTAAACCTGAATTCTCTTATGCGTTCTAAATTGTAAACCTCTTCCACATTTTTCGTCTTCACCGTCAACCATACGGCGACGATAGAAACCAAACAACACTTTTACACGGACTCATATTACGTATTTCTCCTGTTGAACGCTCTTGTGGCAGTGTTGAACGAGAAAATCTGTGCAGCGTATACGACTCTTTTTTATATGGGCATTCATTGTTCAAGACAGATTTTGCGCTTGTTGCTTTTTAGTGGATGAGACGAGATGTTGCTGTATGATGAGATGAGAGTCGAATCAAACTTTGCTACAGGTCGGTTAGCATTTTTAGCATGTTTTTCTGTAGTGGCTTGGGCAAGAAGAGAAGATATAGGAGAAATAGTTAGAGTTGGAGCACATGGACAAAAACCTCTCAGTCTTTAACTGGCAACTTGCCCAGCAGGACAGGATATAGCAGAGCATCGGTGTTGTTTTGTATTTTTTGGAGCGTTCAGTTATGCTCACACATTTCAAATCACTTCATCCTCAGCAGCAACACTTTTTCTAACAAGTTTTTCCCCATTTTTCGTGCATACATCTATCCACACATAACATACATTTACATGAAGGATATATCATGTAATTTCACTCTACGAGTTCCAATTAGAGTGCTTATATTGACTTTATATATATAAATATATTACATGTAACCGCATTTAGATTGTGTGTGTCCCTTTCCCCCTTTTTGTTCTTTGGACTGGGAGTAATAAAATCATTTGCGTAAACAGCAATAAAACTAAAATAAAGTTAGTGAGGTCTTTTTGCTATTATCTCAATTTATTCATCAGTACTCACATCAGTACTAAACCAATGCAGTTGTTGATGATCAGTCACAGTTGCGAGTAGTAGTAAGATTTAGAGAGAGAGAGCTAGACAGCCTTCCTCATTTCTACGGTATGCGAACAATAGCAAATATGCAATACTAGGAAGGGAAGTGAACCGACTCATTCACATTTACGGCAAAACTTGGAAATGTGCGTTTGTGTTGACCCGTTTACAGCGTCTCTAGTGTTCTCTATACAAATCCTTTCCTTCTAAACATCAAAGTTTTGATGAACACGTAAAGTTAAAGAAACAGTCAGTTTTGTGAGTTCCCGTTGTTCAGACATTTGTGATATAACAGTTACCAAACTTTGTTTGGTGTAATTAATACCAAAAGTAAAGTGACATTTAATGAGGTGAGTTATTTCATTGTTCCGTGTTGTACCTATTTAAATGCCATACCCAACTCCAACTTGGACTTTTCAAATTCATCTTGATGATCCACTCGCACGTCTTCCCATGCTATTTAGCTATATATGTAGTTATGCGTGCAATTTTTGTTTGATTAAATCTCCTTCTCTTTTATGAACGTCTCAGGGGTGGACGGATAGGTAATCAGATTATCATATTTGGTAGGTGTATGTAAGATTCGAAATCATTTCTCTCAATCGCCGCATATCATTCTCGTCTTTCCTTTTGCCTATTTGTTTCCTTCTCGTCATAACTATTACCTGAAATTTGAAGGACATTCAAAATGTTTCGCCGCAGTAGTAGTCAATGTATACCTGTTACTACAGCCACGATGTGCCATTCGAAGCTGTCACACTATAGTCACTGACTTATCTACTAGCAAGCAACCTACGTGAATTTGTTATGTTGCCAATTGCCATCTAATTTTTATACGTTGTTGCATTTCACGTGTTATTTGCATGATATAATTCTTGTCTCTACCACAGAGACACAGCCTTGTACACCGTATTATGTGTTTTGTTTGAGGGTAATGTGATGATGCCGAGTTGGATTAAATAGGATTAGATTAGGTTTAACAAAGTACACAAGGATTTCCTCATATTACGCTTAATCATTATATCATACACGTCGGTCGGTTTCCTCCTGTGTTTTATCTTCCTCCCTCTCGTAAACCATTGCTTCTTTAAAAACATCGATATAACACATAGATCCGCTGCAGTGATATGATGAGAGATAACTATAACTATTCAACTCTATAAAGGTCGTTTTTGGAAAACTGAATTGTTATAGGGATGATGACGATGTTCTTTTTTGTTCTTGTATATCGATTGTTGATTTGAATCAATGATTTGTACAAATAAAACAATTCCTAGCTCTTTGTATAATTTATAATATGTTTAGCACATACTACGTCTACGTGTATTGTGTTACATGGGGCAAATGAAAAAAAAACACCATCAGTTGTTCAATGATTGTAATATTTTTTCATGGCAATGATAAATTAATACTTCTACTATCTACTATTTCCGATGATGAGAACAGGCGTTTCAATAAGATATATTAATTTGTTCGTTTAGCAGTACTATTGTATTGTCACTCCGTGACGACTACTCCGATCGATGGGTTCCCCATTATATTTAGTCTTGCTAAATAACTAATATAGTCGATTTATTGTCTCTAGACTCTTTACCCTTGATAACAAATTAGTCGTGGAAAATGTCGTACACAAAGTGGTGTTTAACAAATGCCGGAACAGACCATTGCATGTTCAGGTCTGCAGTCTGATAGTTACTAGTTACGTATAGGTATATGCAGAGATGAGTGCAATTTCTCGAGCAAATCAAATTTTGACAACTCCCTTTTTACAAATACGTGCTAATTTTAGAGCAAAAGGGAATCTCTTTGGCTGCATACATTTAAACAAAATTAATAAGCTTACATTTAAATATAGCTACGTAGCAAACAAATTGTACAAATGTTCACAGCTGTGGTTTTTCATTGCTCTAAAATATACACGTATTTACTTTGTAGCTTCAAAATGTATATACCTAGATAGATATGTCAGTATAATTCGTGATAGATTCGTTATTTGTATTTATTCGTTGATTCCGGTGTTACGTACAATACTTGTGGTATTTTTGTAATCTCACTTTCCTTCCCCCTCTTCTTCGGAAGCCGTAATAACTTGTCGAGGTTTGAATATGGTCGAAGTTTTATATGTAGCCATTTATACAGGTGTGTATAATGTATATATGCTATTTATTATTAAACCTTCAAGCAGACAAACAAACGACATGGAGCATTTTGTTGTAGGTAGGGTGGATTGGAAGAGGAAATAACACTTGGGCAATAACTTATTTAAATGCTTTTCATTGTTTGTGCGGTTAGGTGTATAAAAGTTATAAGTAAGATTATACGAGTGAGCAAACGGGGATGTCTATTTTATCTCCGCTGTGGCTGTGGCGCTTGTCCACGGGTGATGATAGGCATTTACCATGGACTGTTCTTTTACTAATTTAAGCTCCCCACAGCAGTAAGCTGTCAACGGTGAGTTGGTAGGTAATTTTTGATTTTTATGCAGCTGTATACACTAAAGACTGAAAGTTACAGCAAAACTTTATTAGTTTGTAGTTGTTGGTAGTTTAGTACCTACTATACTATTACTATTAGTTTCTCAGCAGGAACGGACGTCCTATGGCCTAAGGAGCTGTAGAAATGGTATTGTATAAATAAATACTCCAACGCAAAAGTTTCCACACGGTAACACCAACACAATTTGCAGCTTATTATCTTTTAGCTCAATGTTCTGGGTTTCGGCAATAAAAAAAAAGTAGAAGTGTATGGAATTGGAAAAAAAATCTGATTACCAACACTTTATCTTCATTAAAAAACCACACAGCACGTCCTTAATAATATTAACGCACGTCGTAAATTTAATGGATAAGAAAATTGTCATAGATTGTCAACATGCTGATTGAAAGTTAGGTAGGAGACTTATTATTTTTCCATTTCCACATCATTTACGCACTTCCCAAGTCAATTTTGGGGATTTAATGAGGATTTTTACTTCTTCTGGTGAATTCCAACAAAAAAGTGCTGAGATAGTTGTTGTAGTAGGCTTAAAATGCGCATACAAACGATTCCTTACTGCCAATGCCATTATCAAAAAATGCGGAAATTTTCCCATGGTTCAAGACGCTTTTTCTTTATTGATTTTATTACAGACATGTAATGACAGTAAGCACATGATGCTATAAAAGAAAGTATTTTTTTTCTTTTCCATTTCAATAAACAACACTCTTACATTCAGTCAAGATAAACGAGACAGTGGTGATGATGATGACAAAAGTTAACGACGCATGAACTTGACTCAAATAG
>JAHZNB010003276.1:0-11580 GCA_027744295.1 Callyntrura guangdongensis
ATAATAAAATATTTGGGGATACTTGAGGAAGCTACTGAAAACTTTTAGACGGTAAATTGTGTTTGAAGAAAAGATGGTATGTGGCTGTGTGCGGAAGATAGCTGGTAGCTTCCTTTGCTAAAACAGCAACGCCACCAGTATATATCGAGTTTTTCAAAGATTTTCTGAAGTTTCTCTAATTTCCCTTTTCATCAAAACACATTTGGCTTTCCTTTGATGCAGGGCAGGTATTATTATTTGGATCGGTTGTCAGTCTCAGGTAGGCAGGCAGGTTTAAAAGTATCTCTATATTATTATCAGATAAGCTAGAGATATGTATGTAATAAAATTAGCCATGCATCATGATTCTCTGGAGCATGCATACCGTCAGTGACTGTGCGTGTAATCTGATCTGCCTCCTCAAAAAAAGTACGCCTACCAGTTGGCAAAATAGAAAGGACGATCTTTAACTGAGTGCGTAGTCAGGATGTGTGACTATATGGGGCATTGTTTTAATGTGCTGGCAGCCGCCACAAAAACGAAGCAACATCCCTGTTCTACGAAATGAGAATGAGAGTAAACACTTTTCTTGTTATTAGACTGGAAAGCGGATTCGAGAAGACCTCGTACACAAAAGATAATAGTTCTCGGCTGTTAATGGTGTCTTTTTAATTCCACCTCATTTTCCATTTTCATCCCATTGCAAAAGAAAGTCTACCTATTTTCTGTTTACATACATTCATATCATACACAACAATCATCACTCTGCTACCGACATAATATAGACTCAGGTTTTCTTTTACCGACACATATAGCCCATATGTGTGTGTGTCTAACAGGTTATTTGAGGCTATATGTATTCTTCTACCGATTCTCCGATTATATCCCTTTGTAGAGCAACTGAATAAATGCATACTGTTTATCTCTCTGCTCTCTCTCTATGTAACTGTGAGTTTTGTCTTTGTTTTTGCAGTTTAGCATCAGCACAAAAAACATCAGAGAAGATGGAAAAGATGAAACGATAACTATTTGTATTCTATTGAGTTGCAACTGAAGCTACTAGTGAAACTACAGAGGCCAGGCAGGACGGCGTCGTTACTGCGAGAAAATTGAAGATAGAATGGCTCAATTACGTTAATTAGGCATAACAATATTTTGAGCTAACAATAAGAAACAGAATGGAATGGTGTGGAAGTGAAACTTGGTAGGTATTTTTTGTTCACCAAAAGTGTGAGGGTGAGCAACGGTAAAACGAGTGAAAGTGGAAAACGGTGCTGAGAAGAACATAATGCAATTATCACTTTCAGCCCATTAAGCAAATGACAGTACCAGTAATGCTCAGTGAGTATATTCACTGTAATCTACTGTTGATATTAATTATAATTGTGCACCATTTATAAATGGCTTGCTAATTTTTAGACTGCACAACGAAATATGTTTTTAAATGAGTTTATAATGTGCTTCATTGACATTTGTTTGACAAACTCATTTTAACGGATATCCTAACTAGAAATGTTTGAGATTAAAAAATACTTTTACTTGTGAAATTCTTCAATTTTTACAGTCATGTTTATGGTTTCGTCATTGAATTTTCCATCATCAAATGCATAAAAACGAGAAGAATCCACTGTATTGCAAATGGCAAAAATGTAACAAATGAAGATTGTTTCATCGACGTACCGTAAAAGTTCGGAAAAATTACATACATGCAGCGGAATGAATTAAGTGGACGTACCAAGGGGATTGATTATCTGAATGAAGCCTGTCAACAAAATCTTTGTTCCTTTTGTTTTCCGGTAAACTGCTGTGTCATGTCACTTTTATAATGAAGATTAGTTTACAAAATCTAATTATTCGAATGGTTGAGGTACACGGTGACATTTTATGCTAAGCAATAGGCTATTGCAAATAGCCACTTTTACATAGGGTAAAACACTACCGGGAATCAAGCATAAATGTATAGGTTATTCGATACTTGAAGTCCAAATCTGTAACGATTCTATTATATCTAACGCTTCCTGCAGCGTCATTGATTACGTGTATAGCGAGCTTTTCAATTACGTAATGAATGATGCATCTACTTAATGTGTACAGTTTTACACAAAAAGTGACACTACAAATATAACTTAAGAAAATCTACACACATACCATCCATATGAAAACAAATTTCTGAAGTAATATATTTTAGTTGATGACTAGATAATTAGTTAAGTGAGTGCTAATACAAAGCAAAGCTAAAAAGCACGTCGCAAACTGCTGAAAATGTGCTGTCTACTTTTCTCCAGTCGGGGTTTAACATATTTTGGAATTACCATCCACCTCGTAAGGAAATTGAGTTTCCTTCTCACTGTGCAATATTATGAATGGTTCATGCATAATGTATGACAAATTAACTTTTTGATTTTCAGATCGTTGGATTATTAGTAATTCCATTAATAACATGTTTTGGTGCGTTTTCTATTGGTCCAAAAGGGTCTGGGAAAAATGTAAGGTTAATATATTGACACCTGGAAATCTGTTTACAAATAAAATGTAGGTTGTAGATGTGAGTATTTGGCAATTGGCATTTTCAACATTGTCTTTTCGACTTGCTTCAAACATATACTTTCCTAACAAATTCCCAACAGCTCAGCACGTTTGATGTAACGTTCATGACGGCTTATGCAAGTGGGACTCTCATAACGGCTTTTCTTATATTTCGTGGTGTTCGAAAGGTATATATCGACCGGTATTTTCTGTAAGTTGTAATGTACTCACCAATTTTAGCTAATAATGAATTTTTATTTTTATTTAAGGAGTCCATCCTAACTTTGCAACTATCCGGAGGACTATTAGCATTATTTCAGGTAGGGGCTTCAGTGACAATGATTATATTTTGGAAAGGAAGCCGACCTACAAACAGAGGACAGCCGGCCGAAGTGTTACGAATTGTGTCCGTCATTGTTAACTGTCTTTGCACAGTGACATATCTCTTTATTTTAATTTGCTATATTAGACACATACGAAAAAGGCAAATGGGTGAGTTTGTAAGCGAAACAGACAGCTACTGAAGTGGATCGCGAATACATTAGAACTGTCCTTAGCATACCATTACCATTGCATAAACACCTCTACTAATGACGCATTATAGTTGTAACACTTGATTATCATCTTCCTTTAGGTCGCACTTCGTGTTATGTATGTTTCAGATTTTACTTTGTCGAGAGTCTGAGAGATATGTTGTGTATACCATGCAACCAAATGAACTTTTGTTGCCTGAATAGTTTACTCACAGGTCAGTGTAGGAGGATGTTTTGTGCATTTTCTTTGCATGCCTGTAGCATAGTATAGTAAACGATAAGCGTGTAACGCAAATGAGAAACTCTTGAAAACAATCGACCCCAAAGCCCGGTCTTCGAACTCATAAGAGCTGTTGACCATACCTATTGATTGACGAAAACAGAATTTCAAAATTCGTTTGTATTCAAAAGTTATCGTGCCGACAGACTGACACACACAAACAGGAAGACAATCTCATTAACTACTGAATACTTTTTCAGTCACATTAGTAATTGATACCCATAAATAATACTGTCGAAGCGCTTTTTAGTTTTCAAAGTTAAAAGAAGCCCATACTATAATATGTAGTAGATGTCGAAAAACCAAGTCAACTTTAGCTAAACCTTCAACATCAGTTCGATACCTTAAAATTAATACACCACTCCAAGAACTCACCACAGGTAAAAAAAATGAAGAACCAAAGATTATTCAAATGCATGTTGACACATTGCTGGTCCAAAAATGTCCATAAATATTTAAACTGCATCATCATCTGTAGTGTTTAGTCGTTTACATTTAAATGCAGGCGTTATGTGTTTTCTTTATTGTGTTGGACCTTTTAATGTCGTTTACACCTTATACATACAACTTTCGTGGTTTTTAAACAATACAAGTACATAGTAAAGTAATTCATAGGAAACACTGATGATATGTGATGTGATAGTCAACAATCAAAGTATTCTACAGAGTATATAACCTTCCTATTATAACTAAGACTGCTGACGGAAATCTAAAAATATGAAGATAATCAAATCAATATAATAATATAACAATAATGAACTGCATACCAAAGGAGTTGATTTGTAGGTTAATTCAGATTACCTTATCGTATTAGTAAAATGTTTATACTTATGAGTTTGTTCAGTTCTAATTTGTACTACCGTAGGCTCTCTCAGTGATGTGCTTTCTAGCGCGGTATTAATCATTTTTCGTTGAGGAATTGTGGCAAGAATGCTTAACTTCAGATTCCTTATATGATGTATACATATAAATTACAGTAGTTTTAATGGATAATAATGATAAAATAAAAACACTATACCGCTAAGTTAAGAAATAATTAATGTACACCAACCCACATAGTAAGTCGTGTCCTTAGGCAATACAGTGGGAATTAAACACTATGAATTCTTTCCTTGTGGATCGTGCATATAATTTGTAAAAAAAAAGGTTTTTTCTTCACTCGCACGTCTAAAAATGGCATTATATCTTTTTAGTTTGTTTGTTGTAGCATCCTTACGTGATTCCCATTCCACTCACTGGTGAGAGTCTTCCTTTTCTAATTTTAAACAACCCAGCGGATGACGACGAAAATTAGCATTTAATTTAGCTACCGTTGACCAACTCATCTTTTCTTCGTGACAAAGCATTCACTTATTACCACTACCGCTAAAAGCAATTTTAGTCACAACAAAATGCCTTGATATTTTTTGTCTACCATTATTATTACACGTTTGCATGTAAATTATCTTAACATATTCACTTCATGAACTCGAAAGCTATCCTAACGGGTTAAACGGACATCGTTGTTTTCTTTCACCGCTGCTGCGAATCTTCGAAAACAAATATATGCACATCTTTGCTGTTCTCATTATGACCATTCATTGGAACTCCTGAGAGTATGCATATTATATCTACTACATGAATATATAAGTAGACATATGCATATGTTACAAGTTTTAAAATAAAAATAAGGCCACACGCTCGCTATAGCACAACTCGTTATATGAAGTAAATTCGAGGTGTTAATAAAATGTAAAGTGTACTATTGTAATCCCCCACGGGCATTCTTATGGTATTTATTTGGTGAATAATTTTTTATAGAAATTATTTTGTACCTGAGATTTGCACACTGCTTTTCATCAATAAGCTAAACAAATAAAATCTAAAAAATGTCAGGAGTTGAATTTTGATTTCTTGAAAACTTATCATGGGGTTGAAAATACGAAACAAATGGTTAGGTTATCCATATCCACTAAACTTTATTTCAACGCGTATCGACAATAGGTAAAACCGTCTCGAGAAAACATGAATACATAGGTGTGTCCCGATATATCGTGATGACAGACGGGCAGACAAATACGCTAAAATCAATACAAAATACTAGATGAAATATCTTTCATCATCGTAAGAATTCTCAGTAAGAATTTTTTACAAGGTGCATAAGTGTATGGTAGAACATAAAATGGTTTTAAATGTGATAGAATATCATTTTACGGTTCCCTAATCGCTGTTTTCGGTACCCTGCTAACACCTTTTTAAATCAAACGTATTTTACACAAAGTTCAAAATGACTGACTAAACGGCTTATTGTTAAAGCCAAAGAAATGCATATCAATCATTCTACGGTGACGGTTGGTCATAACGAGTCACAAAAATTTAGTTAGTCAGTCAGTATCGATGGTATGAAGCAAAAATGAGAATGCACGGTAAACCCAAATTTTGTTACACCCATCAAAGTTGAATGCACACATAATTTTCATTGTTTTAACAGGTGGTACTTTGCTTTAAGTACTGTAGTGTATTTTGTATTTAACCACACCAGGGTCAAGTATCTCTACCGCCTCGCATTTTAAATCACACTCACTCAGTCGGGGTCTAACATTATTATCACGACAATCGACATTAAACTCACTATACTATTTTCAACCCCAGCCATTATAAAATACATTTGCATATATATTACAATTTACACATCGCACAAATATACTTAAATAAGTGCAGGTAATATGATGCCACAGGATTATGCACTTATAATTACAATTTACTGTCGGAAACACAGCACCATTGTCTTGTAATTATCCTGT
This sequence comes from Callyntrura guangdongensis, assembly GCA_027744295.1. Lineage (NCBI taxonomy): Eukaryota > Metazoa > Arthropoda > Collembola > Entomobryomorpha > Paronellidae > Callyntrura > Callyntrura guangdongensis. The sequence continues at coordinate 6,102 of JAHZNB010003276.1, forward strand.
TTGCAATTTCGAATACGCCAACGCCAAACGGATTCATTACACATTTATGATACCCCATTCACACAAATGGTTAAAATGGCTCATGACTCGCAACCTGTATCTTACATGTTCAGCATTAAACTACTAATAGGAGGTAGGTGTGAGATGAAGAGTTTTTTAAAGCTTGTGGTGAGCATTGTTGTTTCGTTTGTTGGCAGGCTTGTAAAATGGTAACTGAACCTCGGTTTATATTGAGACATTACGTATGGATTTAATTGCATCGCCGTGAATCATCATCTCACTAAGGAAAGAAACCTTTCAACATAGTTGAATGAATGTACATGACTTGCACGCACGTTCAAATACGTGACACTAGTGACTAGGTACGGCGATGACACAGGCTGAGGTTACATATACGACAATGAGAATCTTATCTGCGTAAAAGAAGAGTCCCCCATGATGCAGGACGAGGAAGTTCAGCAGCTAAAGTCAATGTGTAGCGTACACCTAGTAGACTTTATATGTATGTTCACAAGAGTAATGGCATTTAACTTTGCAGTTATGAAATGAAAGAAATTAAAAAAGGAAGTCACTCGCAGAAGAAGTAACAATCCTTGAGCTTAGTAGATTGTTACTGTCTGCCTGCTTATTGAGCAATTATCGTCAAATGANAAGAAGTAACAATCCTTGAGCTTAGTAGATTGTTACTGTCTGCCTGCTTATTGAGCAATTATCGTCAAATGAAAGTTAAGCACGAATGATGTTTTAGGAGTTGTTGTGCATTGCTTGACTGTCAACCGTGAGCGCGCCAACATAACGCGGATACAAGCAAACTTCGTTCTTGGGTGTTTTATTACGCATTAAACTGCAATCGTTTTTTAGCTGATGTCGATGACTATGAATAGTCTTGAAACTAGCGTGTGTGTACTTCTTGGAAAACGGCAATGTGAATTCTTTCTTCCTCAGAAAGCGAAAGTTTAGATCGTGATACTATTGTTGCCTAATATCTACATTTAGAATTAACGCATTATCAGTGAAATCAAAGTTTTAAGTTTTTCGTTGCCAATTTTGCAAAATATACGTATTGCGACATAAAAATTTTGCACCTTTAAATGCGAGAAAAGTGACTAATAAAAATCAAGGAAGATGTTAGCGTTAGAATTTTCGAAAAGCATGTGTCCACATAGCTAAAGTACATCAGTTTATAGGGACACATCTGCAAACAAGAGGTACCTAATGTGGGTTCATAATTTAAGATTTTTACACGTGTTTACATAAGTATCGAAAATGATAAGAACCGCTTCCACTGTGATTGTGCACACATTTAAATATAAGTAGTAGTAATGAAATGACTAAAAGTTGTAAGTTGAGATTACTTTCATACGTCTCCAGTATTGAAGTCAACACTAGTCTACTGAAAACATGCAATTGGATACCAAGTGTGCTTTTACTGAAAATACTTCCAATTACCACCACCATACTTTGGGAACATACAGTGCATTAGTCTGCCAATCATTGTTTATTCATAAAATGTGAAATTTAACAGAAAAATTGTGTACCACGTTTAAACAAGTTATCTTGAAATATAGACCTTGATTTTAATTTATTTTTATCTAATACCACATTTGTATACATCATGAAAGGCAGAGTACTAGTTCGCTGCCTATGCATCGCGGGTTCCATGCTACATATAGTAAGGCCATATTTCAGTTTTGCTTTTTCATAATTTATTCCTTTCCGTTCACGCAAAGGATATTTTTCGAACTTTTTATTGTTGTGACAGGCATGGGCGGTGGCGCTATTTATTTTTTCCGGTTTATTGTTCAGCAATGGAATGACTGAAAATCTCGGATTTGTAAGTTATTTTAAAGCAAGAGATTGGAATAATTTTGACGGGCTAGAAAGAAAGAACTGATAAAAAAACCTTATAAATATTTGTAGAATTATATTTTTGTATTGTATATTGTATTTTATACGTACGCTAGGAGCCAACACTTTATGATCATGTATTTTTATGGGTATACAACACCATATTGTTGCTGACTGGATTGACTACACTATATGCTTTAATACAGGTATAGAAAGCAATTAAATGAAACTACGAAACTAAACAAAACGAACCTTGGATGTACATTGTAATCGATTCAAACAAAATTAAATGCTCGCTGTTTGTTTTGCTGTTTTGCCATGCAAGACATTTAAAAATCACCTTAATACATAAGTTTTAATCAATGATAATCTATTTCATTCTTTTCCAGAAAAAACAGCGAATTCTTTCGTGGACTCTACTTTTATTTACCTGTGTTCAGACAGGAGCATTCACAGTGGCCGTTGTAATGCTCAGTTACCGTCGTTTTGCAGGATTCCATTATTCAGACAGACCCTCTGTGGACTTAGAAGACATAGTCATTATTCTTACCGTGTTTCATTGCATTGGGACAACCATATACTCCTTAATGCTTGTTGCCTGTATCCATAAGTTAGATGACAGGTTTACTCCATTTTGGAAATAAAAGTCTCCGTAAATACAGAAGATCAGCGTTTTAAAAAATTGTGTTATTTTAATGAGCCAGTTGCACATACTCCAAATGCGAATAACCAAATAATAAAAAATCTAGCTTGTATTTTTCATACAACTGCTGGACTTGAGATTTTTTCAGTTGACTGAAAAAATGTTGAGTTATCCATGATCTGCTCTGAAACTTGTCGTTTACGGTGGAGTGACTCCAACGAGGTTTTAACACCGTTTCAAGACCAGCCTTTCTTATAATGATCTGTTGATCGCGGTAATACGTTTCCGTTTTTCCTATGATATTGTAGTCAACAAGACACGGAGTGCATGAATAATATGCTGGAAGCCAGTGATCATCCGCATATTGAATTAAGTCAGTTTTCAATATGTATCGAACAAACTCCTCCCATGTTGGCTCCTTCTGCTGGATTGTAGAATCCACTCGGAATTTTTGAACAATCCGCTTTCCATACTTCAGGTAAAAGTGGTGGGTTCCGTGCTCGTGTCCTAAAATTATAACCCAAAGTAAGGACGATGGCGACGATAAATCAATGCACATAAACTCTCCAATGGACACTCTTCATCTTTGAGTTACCAAATACATTTGTTGCATACTTGGTCAAGGTCTTACCGTAGGTTGAATTCGCCAATTTGTCGCGGTAGGCGGAAAGAAGTCTCTCAAACGGATGTCGAACCACAAGTAATTTAAGGGATTTCTGAAATTCAGTACCGTCAAAGTTATCTGCGTCCCCATAAACCTCTCTGGCCCAAACACTAAGTTGTTTCAAGGGATTCTGCACAGCTTCCTCACTGATGCCTGCCAGTCTCATCATGTTTTTCAGCCATGATGTGGACCCTGCCTTGTACACAGGACACCAAGCCAGTTTCTTTCCTCTAAAATTAAAAAATAGCCAGATAACACAAAAACAGCCAGAAACTACAAAATGTATATATACTCTTACTGTCATAGTCCCACTATTTCCCACATTAGCTGTATAGGTAAGTATTACGCAACGCATAATGTCAATTCTCGATTCTCGAGTAGCTGTACCTGTTCCAGAAAAAATAGGAGTATAACGGGGTTGGTGGTTCCTTGATATTCAGGTCATTTGAACTGTTGCTCCACTTGTACTTTCCAAGATGAAATTTCTTGCAAAGATTTTTCAACCTTTCCACCCTGTTAGCGATTTCATGGCCTCCAGCTTTGAGTTCCAGGTCATTTTTATTGCTGTTGTTGGAATCTTTACGATACTTCGATGCTTGAACTAAATCTATGCGTGGAAGTATGTTTACATGCTTATGCTTGTCAGTATGAACAACGGACAGGGAGGGGATAACGACAAGAGTCCAGTAGACTGTTAATAACAAACAAACTAAAGACAATCCGAAAAAAATGATAAGCCATTTTTTAAACATAATGGTTAACACAAGAAATAACTAAAACTGTAAACACTTTTACAGAAAACACTCATCGCATGAATTGCGAAGCCTCTATAACTAAAGGGACTGAAATATTTTCTGACATTCGGCATGTACGTAGAAGCTTGCAAACGTGTATTAAATTAGTAAGAATGCGTATAAGTATTAGTATATGTTCAAATATAAGAAACGACGACAAGAAATATACATATATAACATAGTATAGTTATATATTTGGACAATGTATTATACAAAATTATTATATTTATAAATTTTTTAACGTTTATGCACATCAACAACTTGCTTGTTGTACATAACTCTTCTTGGTGGGACTGGAACTTGAATTGTTTTGTGATGTGTTGGAGGCAGCCCGGGCCGTGATGAGTGATGCCAACGAATTATTTGCAGCCCTTATCCACTGATGTCATTGGTCATTACTATTACTAATGACTCATTAGTAAACAAAGATTACTAATTACACATACTGAAACTGACCAGCCGCCGGAAACTTACACATGCATTTAAATTTCAATCACAACTCAACATGTGCTAGTGTTGTGTACAGTGTCAAGTGTAGGAAGAAAATGTCTGTTATATATCTACATCTCTTTTACAACACAGGCAGGACATGAGCAGCAAACAAGATGAAATTTTCTTATTGTGCTGACGACGAATCTTTCATTGTTGGCTACACTGAATTTTGGCCTTTGGGTTTAATTTTTACATGTTCAAGGTGGACAGATATCAGGAATAGTTCATAGTAGTAGAGAATCAGTAGCCCAACTTGTGCTGCACAAGTAAAAATATCGTAAAAAAATGTCATCATGCATATTAAAGTGGATAGGTAACACATGTATTTATACTAAATTGTACAAATAAAACCGTTAACTACCAATTTTTTTATTGACGAGGGAATTAATTAACAATGTAGTACGTAAGTAATAAAGTAATATCTTCTCCAGTAATACGATTTTACAGTAAAACTAATAACAAATTGAGTTGACACAGAGAACCTTAGATAATAATTTCATTGGTTAACATAAAATAATAGATGTACGTATTAAAAGAAAGATCGTGCTGGAACTAAACCATTGAAATTCTGTTTAATTGGCAGGTTGCCTCATAACAACGCCTGCTTTACCTACCAAATGATTCCATTTCATGACTCTTTCCCTTTTGCTCAGTTCGCCTGCACGTAATTTTTGCATAAAATCTTCATACATTAGGTTTAAATTAAAGCTGTCAATACCAAATTCCGCAAAACTTTCATCTCGTAAGGGCATCTTTTCATCAACCTTCACCGATTGTTGATGAAGCAAAGATGATGTCCCCGTTTCATCCGTCTGTGATTCAAGGTTGAACTTGTGTCGGACGGGTTCACATTGGCCATTTTCTGTTTGCTAAATAAAAATAATAAAAATTAAACGAATAATGTTAATAATATAAACGAATAATAACGAATAATAAATAATAAAAAAACGAAAAATAAGAATAATCCAAATTAAGAATATACTCAGCATATACTAAATGCAATATTAAACATTACCGAAGCTTCAACATGCAGGATAT
>JAHZNB010003277.1:0-15087 GCA_027744295.1 Callyntrura guangdongensis
GCCATTTCCTCCCATATGTCCTACACCAGGCATGCTGATAGATTCAGAAGGTTTCACTGTCAGAGTTACATACGGTCCAGCAGCTGCAAAAATAAAATAAAAACATTTAAATTCATTGCATCTTCAATCAGTAATTCTGGCCAGGATACATAATAAATGCTTATGACTACACAAATTGAACTGGTTAACACTGCATGCATGAACATCGTATTTTAAAAGTGCGAATAATGTATCAATTGTATTAGGCTTTTATTTTTTCATACAATACCACTAAATCATTTTCCCTAATTATAAATAAGCTTTCAAGTTTATGCATCATGGATCTTATGATATGATATCGTATGCATACATCGTAGAACTGCAAAGTAATGCAAATACACGCGTACGGTATCGGTTGAGTCTTAAATGTAGAGATTAAAGCTATTTAAATCATCGTTAACCCTTTAGTTAATATTGTATATTCGTTTGAACCTATTAGCTATTAACTTTAAAAGGCGGGCTACATAATTTTTTCCTTTAAATTTTTTTAAAAAATTGTGTAAAATCGGGAGAACAGCCAATTTAGGATCTCCCAGGTATACACTCCAGTAATATCGCTGAAAACAAATGTAAAACAATTTTTCTCATTTAGTGTTGACTAGCAACCAAAAAAATGGTAAATAAATGAATGAGATGAGATTTCCAAAAGTTTCAAAAGTAAACAGACTTTTTAGATGTGTTGTATTTTGTATGACATAACATAACATTATTTACTATACTGCACTTTTCGCACAAATGAATACATGAATGAATTACATTCCCGTGAAAGTCAAATAATATAATATAAATATATGATCACAAAATAAATCCGAATGCATCCATATAATTATAGGTTTCAATTTGGATTTACCAGTTTGTAGTTTGCATTGCAGTTTTGATGATATTTTATGTCTGAGAGTTACAATATCAAATTTTCACTATCAGTTCCACAAGGATTCACAGACTGAATTACAATTAAACAGGCCGCATAGTGGCCCCGATACTAGACAGATCTACTTCCCAAAGCAAACTGGAAGAAAACTAAAAGTATATTTGTAGTATGCAGTATATTATGTGAGCTATTTTCCATGTTATTTTTTTCATATATTCACGCACTACTTAAGTAGTTAAGTATACATATGTAAGAATACATACGAAATTCTATTAAACATTCAAAATAAATACAGATACAAATGCTTTATATAATTACAGATAACTACATTTGCATTTCTTCAAATACTTTTATAGCAACCCATAAACTACTTTTTAAGTTTATAAATGTAATGCTTAGGTAAGTCAGAGACCTAAACTAGAATAAAAATTATCATCATCATTGGTCATCATTTTATGAATGACTTTCCTTTTCAGCCAGCTGCAAATGTAGACAGTTATGTATTGGACACACTTCGATGTAAGATTTGCAGTAAAAGTAAATGTGCAAAAGTAATAGTAGTATAACAAATGCTAATGGTGAATGTTTCGCATCCTCTACTCTTGGTGCATTGCTAATTTAAATTTTGAAATGAAATGTCTTGTAGTACTTGTTCTTCGACAACAAAAAATGGTTTGCATTCTGATGCTGTGTGCGACTCAAAGAACAATAAAAGAAGATATTTCTTAGGTATTTTAACAACCATGCACTCTATGCACGTCATGTCGGTAATTCGTACAAAGGTAAAAAAAGTGAACCTTAACAACACCTCTCTCCTGTTTACCTGGCATGCACCGCATCAAGCATCTAGGAGTAAACTTTTTCTTTACTAACATTCTGGTACGAAATGACACCAACCACCTTACGTTTTTNACTAACATTCTGGTACGAAATGACACCAACCACCTTACGTTTTTGTTGTATAAGAACGAGAAATACATATGCTATTACTTTACAATTTCGCTCTGAATACATCTTTTCATTCATCTTTTGCCAATTAAGCATTTTAAAATTTAATTTTTCTTTACCTAACATGAAAATGTACTAAATGTGCCTGAATTTCGAGGCTGATTGGGGTTTGAGTTGTGCTTACTTTACTTACTTCCCTTATCATCAAACTGTTGCATGTCAGCATGTCAGTCAGCAGTTAGCAGAAATTCGATTGCGCTGTAACGTATCGGAACTGAAATGTTCTTACAATGCATGTCAATTTACAAAATGTTATCTGTAAAAACGATACACATTTAAAATGAGTAATTCATTCAGTAACTATGCCATGTGACTTCCTATTTGTTATGAACCATCCAACAAAGTTAAAGTACTTTCTTGCATCTTTGTTGACAGAAACGTCCGTATTGCAAAATTTTCTTAATAATATTCTCAGTGGAAATTGGTTCCTCTCTTTGTTGCGAGTTTTCGGATCACCATATCACTCTGACGCTAACATGAATAGTTTTATTATTGTCCATTGCATAACCTTTGCGGTAAATTTCTTGAGAGAGAATTTATACCGTTACTCAGCTGCTTCTTATAGTTTTATTGCGAAATCCCAGGAGAAGTCCCAAAAAAGTAAAATACCACGCACGCATCTTTTTATTTCCTTTGAATGTTGCAATGATGTTTTTGTTGAACTTTAAAAACACTTTTTTGACAGATAAAACCTGTAAACGGCAACTTTTGGCGGAGGCGCTAGAAACTAGAAACCTGTTAGAATTTATCGCGTGCGTGAAAAGCGTTCGTGCACCCCAATTTACCACAGCGTCATTGCCCAAACTGTCATTTTTATTCTTGTTCTCAAGCGAGCAAGCTCGTTTGCTTCTGTTTAATTTGTGTTTAGAAATTTGTTGAACTGACCGTTTAGCAGTGTTGTGAGGTATCAATCGTTGAAAACCAAAATTTAAAAATCAAAATCGTTTTCAAATCCCTACGCGGAAAACGATAAGAAATAAAGCCTTGTATAATTACATATTAGCTGTTCAACACCTTATTATGTCAGTTCCCATTCGTACTTTTCGATGTCACCCTGACAGCGCTTCATAGAAGAGAATTCATAATTTAATTTTAAGCTTCATGTAGAAGCAAAACAGTGATGTAAGAAAAGTGTGAAATGATATGTATGTAGTTGTTAATTTTAAAGAAAATTGTTTGACCAACTCAAAGACGGCGACGATCTGACGTTTCTTGTAGATTTAAAAATATATACTACATACATTTTTACAACCGCAACCATACATAATCGGTGGTGTGTTAAGTCACGAAGATGATGACATTAATATTAAAATAAATGTGGGATGGTAAGGTTTTTAGCAGAAAACTCAAATGTCATCTACTCATCTTCAATCATAATCAGTCATTTACAGTGAAAGAAACTGAAATACGCAACAAAACGACAAAATGCAGCTAGTGCAGCTTTTTATGAATTTGTACTTTGCACACGACTGTTTTTCTGTTATAGGTTACTACAACTTGTAACTCACAAGTTTGACAGTGTATGATTGTTAACTACATATATACTGTTTTTGTATTTAAATTAAATGAATCCTTTAATTTTCTCTTTATTAGTATACAAATACAAAATGATTGAAGTGATGTAATGTTTCTGCGTGAGCAGCATGCCGCATGAATGCAGAGTTTGCCAAAAAAATTAATCCATTGCAATTGTGTAGTTTTCGCTACATTTTTAGGTATGGTACACGACGCGACTCTAAAGGAGAATAATATGGCAAAATATTATAACGGGGTTGAGGCAAAAAAATCATGTTGGATTATAAACACCGAATAATAATATTAATAATAATAGACCTTGTGATTTGTGTGAGGAGTCCTGACGAAGAGTATTGTGTAATATCCAAAAGCTCGATATAAACCTCATACACCGACGATAAAAAAATTTATTCCACTAATTAATCCCGTTCAGTCTTTCATTTAATAAATACCTGATGTAAATAATTTTTGATATACTTTCACTTCTATAATATTAATAGAAAAAATATTTCTACTTTTTATGCAATTACAAGTGCAAGTGGATATTGATGAAATCGGGACGGTCTTTACGAAATATTTGTTTGTCCATACCATATTATACAATCATATCATATAAGGAAAGATATCTATGATTTCTTTAAGAATCAGTGTTCTTATCAGTAGAAATGTTCTACAGTCGTTTTTAAGTAAAATTTTCTTAAGCTTTTTACGCATAGCCTCACACGTTTTGATGCGGTACAAAATTTATTTAGATAGCTAATCTACATTCCCTATTCAGTAGTTGCAGAATAGATGTACCATCTATGTTGGCGTTTTAAGAGATTATTATGGAAAGAACAATATCAAAATAAAAGCGAATGGCAATGCCAGTGTCACACTGGACAATGCTAAAAGAACAATAGAAACAGGCCAAAGTTTCCAGAATACTGACATAACAATAATATGTAAAGCTAAGTAAAACCCCCCGAGAGAAACATTTCCTAAGAACCTACACATCATTAGGTGACGGTGAATAGGATAAGATCTAGGGACCAACCACACAACCATTTCATGGTAATAGTGACGTTGGGCAATACCACTCTTGTTCTTGAAATGTAAATGTCGATGTCATTCTCTACTTTTCACCAGCATTAGTATTGGCCTTGCTCTTGATACTTATTACTGTACTGTTTCTCTTTCTTCTAGTTTGTTAAGCTTAAACGACGCAGCCTTGTTGTCTGTAATTTAAAAATATATCAGGAATGACAGATACTCGTCTGTATTATTTTAACATGACTTGCTCTTCAAAGATGGGTATTGGCATGGCACATCTTCTATTCAGCATGTTTGCACAAGCGTAAATATATTGCATAATGCTCAAATGTGAGTGTTCGTTAAGGTGGAGTTGGAGTAGGGTTATTCTATTGTCTCTAAGGAAATCTTAAGCCTACACTTACATTATAATGTGCACATAAATGGAAACGAGCCATAGGCAAAACAATCAGCATAAAATGTTGGCAAAATAGCGCCACAATGCAAAAGTTAATATAACATCAAACTTATAGTTGATGGTGGTCTATCTTTTTCTGTATGTATGACGGTTGACGACTGAATTATGTCATGTTTCATTGTAATGTGGAGAGACTTTAAACATTTTTTCTGTAAAATATTACTTAAACTTGCATACAATACAATACTCGTACCTGCCAATATCTTAGAGCCTCCAGGGGATCAATAAGGAATTTCTCATGTGGGTACAAGAATGATCTGTAATACACCTTCTCGCGTGGTATTATAGCTAAATGTCGAAACAATGATTTACGCGTTATAATTACTACATCTGCTTTCTTTTTAGCTTAACTGTATACTTGTATCGGTGCGGGTTGGTTTCTTTCACAAATGCAAGTTAAAACCGTTTCGTTACATAGACGATACCTAAACAATTTTGATACCTAGACTTTTTGGCAATTGCCAAGAAATTCAACGGCTGCGTCGCACAAGCCTCGGCACAAGGCCTACTCACAAGACAAGGATTTTTTTTCACTGTCATCACCACCACTTTACCTTGGCAATAGTAATGCAACTTGAAGGAAATGAAAATCAATTCATAATAAAAAAGCCAAAAAAAGTTCTAGAACCAACAAAATGTTACAGATCTCATTTTGAACATGGTTCCTTAAACTGCTGAGTGCTGACGGTTATTTATTTGTGTTTGTTTTCTATTAATTTGATACACTGCAGGGAGACAAGGAGGGGACCATGAAACGCTTTTAAAACTATTTCATATTTCATTTATCGCTCATCACTCGCTAACTTTGTACCAACAGGCGAGACTACTACACATATTGCCGATATATAACAATAATTTTCAATTTAGTATAACTGAATTCTAATGAAAAATCCAAAAGTTTGTTACATGTTTACATATGATAAATGATGAGCAAGCAGGTTGAATGATGGTGGTTGTAATTGTAAATGCTGCTGTGATTAGAAAAATATTTAAACGATAAGATAAATGCTTCAAAATACGCATACTCGTTAACGCCTTTCTTTCATAAAATTACATTTTTAAGCCCAATGTAACTAAGCTATAACTTTACAGAATTTTTCACTGTAACTTGACACGGAAAGATTTCGTCTGAAAATGTACACATTTTTATTCTTATCATCGCGGTTGTTTCATTTCGTTGTATTTGCACTGTCAGAATCAAAACAAAAGTAATGTCGGAAATGTCAATGTAGTTCCAAGGCCAGTATGGTACGCCTGGGTGGACTCACAGACAGAAGCTGTGTAAACCATAAGACGGTACAACTAGAGATGGTAATAGTACAATAATTTAATATTCAACGGACACATGGCCAAGAAAATTTAATCTTGCTCGTGCTGCTACAGAGAGCAACTCTCACAATGCAAAGATCTAAAGAAATAACGGAAAATGCAGCAAAAGGAGGCGTCTGGCAAAATCCCGAAACGTCATCCGCATGCAAGCATAAGCGTTCAGCCAAGAAGATTAGTGTGATCATCAAAGCCAAAGAAATAGACTGTTCTTCCTGTTAATACTGCTTCATTTTATCTTACCATTACTATTTCTCCTCTGATATATTTCCACTGACTTTAAAGTAATTGCATACATTGCTGTGTACTAAAGTATGCATAATACATAATATTCTTCTATATAGTGGCGCAGCCAGCATTCGCATTAGAAACAAAATTCACATTTACCGTTTCGTCCCTACACACCGCAGTAAACGCAGCAGGAGGGGGAACTGTAGAAGATGCATTGTCGAATCCGATGAGCAAAAAAAGCTCCATGCTGTTCTGTTTGCAAAACATAATATATGCAAAATGTAAAACCAGTAAACATTTCCGAATAACAGCGTACTTTTTCTTTTTTGGAATGGATTATTTTTAGAAATCACACTATATAGCTGTTCGTAACTTTGCTGCTTGGCAATAATGTTTCTTTCTATCATACCGTGAGGCATCTTGTGTGTGCATTTTCCCAACAACGTAAACTTCATCATAATAGAAGATGACGATCATATTTTTTAAATTACAGTCTGTTTTCTTCCTGAGAGTGCAAAGGAGGAGGGAGAGAGAGAGAACTTGATATGGCATCACTTTGTCAAATTCAAACTGAGTAATGATGACAAGGAGAAGATGAAGCAGAGTGATCAGCCTTTATTGGTAATAGCAACAAATATGTGTGTACAGACACACGATGTGGTGGTGCAGGCATGTGGTATGCCCGCCGCCGTCCCTACTACTATTTGGATAGTGGGAATAGTGGGGAAAATCCCTAAAAGTATTTTGACATGAATCTGTCTTCTTTTACCTTGTACGATCATTAGTGTCGCCTAGAAAGATCTTGTTTTGTTGTTTTTCTTTTAGTACTATTTATTTTAACTGTGTAATGTATCCTGATAGGAGCAAAGTAAAGTACAACTGTGAGTGTGACTATGGCCGGCAACTCCCAAAAATTTGTCTTATACAAGTTTACATACTCTATATAAGTGCTGCAGATTATCTCACACGCAATGCTGCAAGTAAGTAGGCATGAATAATATATTCTGACGACTTAATAATAATAATAATACAACTAAACTATATACAAAGTAGATGAAAAGAGCATCATCTCATCATCATTACGGACCCTATATGAACTATAGTTTAAACGCTATGCTTAGTTTTTAGCGTAAACATTACCGTTCAACAAACCGCTTTGATTCGAGTTAGTGTCGTTCTCCACTCTGCGTATTATTTATCTTTTAGCACCAACAAGCGCGGCACCACTTTGAGGATGTACGTATTAGGCAATTGGAAGGGTAATAGTCGAATAAAAGCGAACAAGAAAAACAAAACATGTGGCGGTATAATTCTCTCTAGCATGTGCAGCGACATAATATCCCCTAGATACGTTTCGTAAAAGCACACGGAATTCTTTTATTGTATTACTCTGACAACAGAATCTATTATACGAAATGTAATCTATTCACATATTTTTTGTTTTTATATTTTTCCTCCAAATGCAAGTTCGGCGTTACTTTTTTAATAGAAATGCTCCGTAATTTAAGACAAAGAAATTCAAAGTCGAAAACAGTTCTCAAAAGTCGTAAATTTCTTTTTAGTCTACAGGTACAGTAAAAACAGTAAAAGGGAAATTTTTCCACTGCTATCGAAAGCTTGTCTCTGTTCAACGTTTGAGGATCAAAAAATCCGTGCAAAAGCCAGAGTTCTAAAACCATCCTAGAAATGTATTGGAATGTGAGCAGTAGCACGTTCTAAAACATGTTCTCTGTAATCAACGACGAGCACATGCTTTTTTGATAAGATAACGCATACGTAATGTACGCTTGTCAGCTAGTGAGCACGTTTTTATACAAATTGTAAAGCAGTATTATTATGATTCCTTTCGACAAAGTACATTGCTCAGAGGTTACATCTACATTTTATATTTTTGCCGTATAGTAATAAATAATAATACACAACATCGTGAATATGACATGGAAGAATTTCCCTCCAGCTTTGGACTTCCTTCTGAGTATTAAAACATGTTTGTGCCTTGTGTATAAAACCATCTTATTTTTTTGCAGAGCATATAATTCTCAGGAGGGCCTAACAAACGAGTGTTGAAGACTTTTCCCCTTCCCTCCATACTAGTAGGAGTTTCCATGTATTCGTACATCTAACTCTGAATTTTCCATTATATAATACCATATAGTTGTTTCACACGAGCGATGCAATAGGGGACGAAAAGCTTGAGTGCACAAAAGTCAAAGTCGTAAAAGAAACATTTATCTGTGGTAAGCCATTTGCAGCTAGGAATTTGTGTTTAGTATAATATGCAGCCTTTTAGACTACATTCACGAACAGCAAGAAACACGATGCTTGATTGATGACTGGAGTACGTCATGTGGGGAAAATGCGTTGACGTTATCTGGAGGTATAAAGTACGTATGTGTAATAAATACGACACGACCAGGGGAAATGAATATTTGTAACATTCACAAAAAATGTTCAAAATATGCGGCTAAACAAATTATTGCATTCTTAAGGACTTCTCTAAATACAGTTAAAGAAAATATAATGAAGGCAATTTATTCAATTACAAATATGTTTATTAAGCAATCGCCAAAATGCATAAAGTTAGGCATAAAAAGGGCCCGTGCTCAAAGCAGTTATCCAAAGAGACAGCATGAAAGAAATTGCAGAAGTGATTTTTTCTCTTGATAAGAGGAAAATGTCTTCTGTAATAAAATATTTCTCATTATATTGTATCCAACCCACCTATTATTCGATGAAGAAATACTTTCTCACAATTTATGTTCTCCGCCTGTTGTTTTGTTGATTACTCCCTTATGGCAATGAATGTTGCACACATACATATGCATGGTGTTCCATTTGAAATGGCGTTTTTTTACCATCCGTTCATTCCCTATAAACTTTCCATCATTTATTTGCTTCCTCACGCACAATAAAACAACATTTTTATGCGTTTTCTATCAACTCCGTAACATTAGTATCACCACCACACCACAAGCCACAAAAATGTTGAGGAGCGGCAGCGGCGGCTGGGTTCTCTCTGGGAAGTACAAAAAATATTTAAACCCAATGCAATGGCATATGTACTACGTTTTTATGTGAAATCGAAATCATGCAGGTCTATAACTCTTTTTTTTACAATTCTTCTTGGAAGTGAAATGGACTGAAGGTAAGAAAAAACAGGTTCTGTTTCTTGGTATCTGCACAAGAGTATTCGTATTCGTATTAATTCCGTATGTTGCGTATCTTGTCACATCATTCGCATCTCTTTTCTTTCATGCTCACGCGGCAGAGAGCATTTTAACTGTGAAAACGCACAGAAAAAACAGCAGACAAAGTTAAGACGAAACAGACAGGTTCATCCTACTTTTTTTATTTTCCCTGTCAGCCGCTTTGTTGTTGTTTTTTTGTTGTTGGATTGTGTTCGCATTTTATCTACACTTTTGCGTTCTAAGCTGCAATTAGTATTGTTTATTTAAATTAAATGAACGTGAATTTGGAGGGTAAGAGATGCGGACGTAGTAGAATTATATTTTAAAGGCTTAAGACTCACAGAAAAAGTACACGAAACAATGCATGTAATCACTGTTAGGTGATTTACCAACCACGATTATACGTAGCAAACATACAAACGTATCAATATTACGGGTTGGGGCTGACTTGGCCGTTGTTTTCCTTCAAGTAATTTGTGAAAATTCCTTCAAAATACTTAGCAAACATACAAACGTATCAATATTACGGGTTGGGGCTGACTTGGCCGTTGTTTTCCTTCAAGTAATTTGTGAAAATTCCTTCAAGCAAAATGTTCCCACGTAGAAAAGCAATTGTTTAATTATTTCGTAGTCAGTTCAGTTGCAGCAACAGCATTCCAATGAAATCTGATCCTTTTTGCATGAAATTAACAGGAAAAATCCAACACGTCTGTTATTAATTTTGTCTGCTGTTGCAACACTGCATTGCAGAGGCAATGTCTATTACCGCCAGTGTGCACACAATTATGCTGCATGAAATAATGTGAACAAACAAATGAAGAGACCAATAACGCTTTGAATACAAAAGTCGTGACAATTTTTGTGTTAATTAGATAAAATCAAGAGAGAAATGTCTTTAGTAACTGGTCGGGCATGATTTTTTACATAATGCCTGTGCTGTCAATGTCCTTTATTTAAAAACAAAAACAAACCCGTGGGTTTCAAAAAATAAAAAGAGACTGGTGAGTTGGGAATCGCTGATGGAGTAGTGTGAGTTAGCATAAAAGGAAGCAACTAGGGGAAATGGAGTTAATAATAATTTATGAAGTCTTCTACTGATGACATTTAAAAAAGTCCTTTAAGTGGATAACTTTCAGGGTAGTTATGCATGGTTCTTGTACAATTACAGTGAAAGTCACAGCTCAAAAGGGATATCATCGTGGCGCTGTATTTGTTGTTAGTATTTAATATGCTTGTTCATAAAAAATTCGCATGTACTTTCTTCACAAGTGCTCAACTACCTGAATGAAAGTATTTTACAATTCACAGGAATTATACCGTTCACCCTACATTTCTTGACTGTAGGGAAAGAAGATTAGGTGTTTGAAACTTTTCAAAATTTTGATTTAAAAAAAAAATTAATCGTCCACACAGGTTAGGAATTTTAAAACTTTCATGGTTTAGTCTAATGCACATGGCGGTGGCTGGTGAAGATTTCGTAATTGTTCTGATTTCTACTACTGTCTCATCCCTGAGAATTTTCCAATTTGGTAAGGAAATTTTCACATTGCCAATAAACAGGGTAATAAATAATTTTGCGGTTTTCATACATTAATGTTATGAGTCATGAAATTATGAAATTCAATTACGAGTAATTGAAATTATGATACTTGATAATAAAATTTGCATGCAACATGTTAACCATTCCTGCAACTTTCCTTCCACAAATTGTATAGTTGTTTGTTTCACGCCATTTGTACGACAACCAACTGCGAGAAACAATATTTTTGTGCGTTAATTTAGTACGTGCTTAGGAAAATGATTATACTAAAAAGCCAGCATCCTGGGTTATTATAAGCGAAGCAATGTGAAACCAATTAGTTATCACTTCTACAGTCGTAAGGGGAGCGATTATCATGTCACGGGATAAAGATCCTCATTAATTATCAATCACTGTTTTATATAGTATAGTATTAAATTACATTTGCAATCTTTCAGGAATACTTTAAAAATTTAAACTTTTATTAATTAATTCTAGTCCTTAATCCGTTCGTGTCTGCGGAGAATTTAATTTTAGATCTGTGATACGCTGAAAACAACACGTATTGAAGTTTTGCATTATCAACCATGCCTGTTTTCATTAGCAGTGAGCTTATTGAAAGGCCATATCGGCACGAACTCACATTCTAAGTTTTCGGCATGGTAAAATTAGTTACAGTCTAACAAAATATAATAGTTCATTGTTTGTACTTAACCTCATCCAAATTAAATGCATTTGAATCATGGTTCAAAAGTCGTGATAAAATTATGGGTATATATATTATTCAATAAGTTTACGGCTCCAGTAGCTCAATACAAATGACAAGTTAATTGCACAGGTCAATAATATGAGCGCGCAAATGATAGTAGTTGAACAATATACACTTTAAGATTAGTCGATAAATGAAGCTTTCTTGTTTCTTGAAATATATATGACAACAACAGCTAGCAGCATGGCAACAACTTTAAACGCGTTTCCTATTTTTTATTTTCTATCCATTTAAGCTCCTTTGACACTTGCAGCATCCTCGTCACAAGACAGCAATTCAAACGGTGAAACATAATAAATCAAATTGGCACCGTCAAAATCAGAGTATTTTTTGTAACTTTTGAAGCAGTTACAAGATTTGACCGAACGTGTAATTGTAGCGGTAAAAGGGATTGTGCATTGGATTGGAAGGAGTGAAGGGAAAACAAGTATGCATTTACATCTTAGAGCACAATTATAAAGTGAATTTTGGTAAACATTTTTACCAACACTGACACCTGATTTTGTGGAATTTCGTTATTTTCCTTGCATGTTTCTTAATTTCCTAATTTCAAGTAGTAGTCGTATGTCATGCTTCAAAATAATTTATTTTAAATAAAACATATTTGTCCGTTATGTTTGGTCGTGTTATCATACTGCAGTTTTTTGGCAAGGCCGTGAAAGTGCCATGTGCGTTATTTCATATCATTATTGCGACATCAGTAAAATCAAGCTATAAATATAGCTCTGCTAAATTTAGAAATTTCAGTTGGGGTAAGTGAGGAAGCTAAGAATATAACCATTGATTTTTAAATTTAAAGAAATAGCATGTATTTAGAGTATAGTATAAATAGCCCATACCCAACGCAATATCACACTACTACTACGATGCAGTTGCAAACTCAACTTTTCTCACTTTGGAAATTTATTTTCGTGTCATACTAAAACTGACTGTTAATAAACATGACATCCCGTCCCCTTGTATGATAATTTCATTAGACACAACACCTTTTAGATATTACTACGTACAAAGTATATATAGAGTTTAAGTATTTCTGCGCACTAAGTATTTATCATGTCATTCATCCACACCAAAATTTTATGTTATAATAACAAGTTTAAATGAAGCGTAAAAACTACGACAAAAATCCCCGTAGGCCTAAACAAAATCTAGTTGGCCCAAGTTTTGTTTTCTTAGTAATCATCGCTGACTATCATATAGGATCATTCCTTGCTCCAATACGGACCAGTTTATTGACACTGACGAACCCTAAAATATTTGTAATGACAGTACAATGATGGCAATGTTTTTTTTACAAAAGTATTGATTCACAAAGGGAAATATATAAAATATTTTTCAGATTTTACTCATATAATAATGAAAGATATTAACCATAAAAAACCATGGTTATGGTTAGGTTAGTTAAGGGTGTAGCGATTGCAACGTTCAGCCTCCCAATAAATATATTCAGCAACCGGAGTATATATTTTGTTTCAATACATGTACTGCCACAGTCGGTTTCTAGTTTCCAAGGAGCGTCTCAAATTGATTAAACAAAACGCAGAGAAAACTTCCACCATTCGAATATAACTTGAAGTGTCTACTAACCATTTACAATGTACATACCATGTACCTACCTACCAATGCATAAAGAATATTACGTATCATGCATTTGTTGTTAGTTGGGAAGCGCAAGGATGATATAGGCCATCGCTATCACTATTAATGATAATGATGAATCTTTCTATAGGGTTGTGTGGTATATAAATAAATGTATACAAGGTAAAACACACGGCGGATAGAGCAGATGTAGAAATGAGTTTTATTCATTTACAATACCATGCACACTCTGGTTCCACTAAAGCTAACTTCACCGTAGGTCAGAGATAAAAATATTGAGTTCATACTTACAACACAAAATGTATTTTTGTAGAAAGCTAAGCGTGGAGACATATATTATGCATTTACTGAGCATTGCCTTGAAGCCAGTTATTCAGTTTTTGGAAGATCATCAATATCATCAACATCATATAGAAGATCAACAGAAATCAAGCTCCCCTTATCCAACCCTCATGATATGTACGTAATCGCAATCACGTTGCAATGGACGAAAAAAATCTCTCTGCTCATTTGAGGTTTTGTGAACCTCTGGTAAGATTCGTCTCTAATTCCGTCTACTTTTCATGTACTCTGTGACTCCACAGATTGAGGGTTTCTATTATTGAGTTACCTAAATTGTTGTAAAAAAAATATTTTATAAAGGCATAATAATATTTGTCCGAGATGTAAATGTGTGCATGTTGTGTGGCAGTAATCGTGCAAATATATTATGCAGTGATGATATTATAAGGTAACGTCGGAGATTTTATATCCTCTATATAAATGCCTTTTATATTTGTCTATCATTTTCATATAAAGTGAATGCAAAATGTGCATTGTAAATATATTACAATTACTATAGTAAACCGACGATGAATTTCTGTGCTCCAACTTTATTCTATGTGTTCCAAATTACACTTGTTTTTGAGAGAAACCCTAGAGATGCATGGCAATTAGACTCCTATTTATTATTCATCGCTCAACACTAAATCTTACATACAATAAAATTTGTTACATCCAAAAAGATGAAAAACGTTAATGATTTTTGTATTTCTGCATGGACTTTTTTCCTGACTGTTTGAACTCATATTCAATATTAATTCCATTTTGTATGGCAAATGGAAAAGGTTGAGAAGATTTCAAAAATTAATTACTACTTACAACTTCATGTTTCCAACATTAGCTGACATATCATACATCAAAGATAATTAGTTGCTTAATTGACAATTTATATAATTTTGCGGAATGAAAAACAAAATTTGGGTCATCAATTACTATAATAAAAAAGATTTTCCAAGTGTACAACCGCTTGTTTCAAATTAGAAACGACCGTTATCGACTTCAATTGAGACAAAAAACTGTAATCTGAATCAATCAATAGAGCACTCCTGTTCGTCAACTTTCTGCAAACCGAAATTCTAAAAAGAAATTACTAGTGTAATGTGACAACCAATTCATTTGAAGTTGTCAATGTTAACATCTAACATGTGTTAAGACTTTGTCACACAAAACCAATTACATTCTTAGGTATGTTACCTTTTTTCTTGCTATTTT
>JAHZNB010003278.1:0-76157 GCA_027744295.1 Callyntrura guangdongensis
TGCGGAGTTTACGCATGTGCGCAGTTGAGACCCAGTCAATGCTACACTGACTGAGTGAGGAGTATCATCATTTACAGTTATTATTATACATTTGTCTCCACTGCTATGGAGTATCTTCATTTAAACTCAAAAGAGAGAGACAGAGAGCAGGAATGTCAAAATTTGGACTACACACCACTTTACATTTTTCCTCATTTTCTCTCCGTCGCGCCCATTTGTTATTCTGATATTATGTATTAAGAAGTGATTAGCAGTTTAGCGAATAGCCTATCAAGTTGCCAGAGAACCGTAACACATCATCCAAAAAGGCGCTTTTTATACTTTTTCACTCCTTTACCCTCCCACTTCCTCCCCCTCTCTCTCCCGCTGCCTGTTTTTAGTTACTTTCTATTATGAAGATGATGATGGGACTAGAGTGGTAATATGCAATGACGATGATGAGAAGGATGCCTGCCTCGTTTTAATGTGTTACATAACAGATTACAACCTCGGGCGGGAGTGCACAGCTACCACCGCCAGTGCACTACTAGCTCACAGACGCATAAAAGGATATATTTATTAGTTTATATACACATACACACACCTATTATCCTACTACATCGCCATAAAACCAAAAAGTGGCTGTTGCAAGGAACAAGAAGCTTGTTTATACGCGATTATCATGACTTTCGACACTCTCCCTCTTCCCCTTTCACTTGTTTTTATGCATAATAATAAGTAATCAGATGGAAAACTTATAGAGTTTCAAGACTACAAACGAATCCAACTTTGGCGTATCTGTACAATGAATTCGTATAACTGGAGTTTCATCATACAGCCACATAATATATATCTAGACACGGCTGTTACCTACTTAATATTGGGTGCACAGCAACAGCAGCAACCAGCGTGCATTTCCACAAGAAAAAAAATATATATGGAGCCACGGACCATTTAGCATTTTCCTCCTTTACCTCTCATCTGATGTAGATGATGATGTTGCTCTTCACCGCTTATTCACTCTTTTAGAGTTTCTTCCCCCTTATTTAGCATTGATGATGGTGGTGGCAGAGGATGAATCAAGGGAACATTTTTTTGTACGTGAAAGTATGTCTGTTGTTGTGGTAAGTTGGCGAACACAAGTACATGCATGTGGTGGTATCTCTCTATGAGTTTATTGGTATGTAGGTATATGCCCCTCTCTTTTTCGCTTATTCGTTTTTGCAGCATTGGTAACAGCCTTAAATTGGGTTAATGGCATTTTCAGTATTTAGTTGAACCTTTCTTGCTTCCTCTCCACATTTGGTAATTACATTTACCTCTCCATGATCCAAAAAATCAGTTATTTTCCCATTTGCCGGGCAATTTTTGTAGCCGATAGATGATTATAACCCTTTTTATCAGCAACTCTTGCACTCCGTTAGCGCTAAGGGGCAGAATGCACATTGGCGGGGATGATACTTAAAAAATACGTGGTGATAGGGGCAACTAGAGATGGTAATAATGTGTTGTTAGTTCGTATCCGTATGTATTTATAATCGATATATTAACATCGTATTTACCAAACATGACATAAATGAAGGTAGATATCAAAATAAAATAGGCTTTTATTCCAGCGATGTTTGCTAGTATTGCTGAGAGTGTAGTCAGTCAGCCCTCTCACCATGAGAAAAGGGACGTGTGTGTGGAGTCGATATATTAGTTCTATTGTATCGTGTCAGCGCTCTGGGGCACTACCAACTTTGCTTGTTACTACTTTTTGTTAACGGTCTCCTCTAACGCAAAACTGTTCTGATACTGTTTGTAAGCGTTAATTAATGAGCGGCGGTGTATGGTGTGTAGAATTATGACTGAAAATGGTGATTTTGACGGCAGCAGCAGCAGCAGCAAGAAAATAATTTTGCCCTTAGAGAAAGTTGATAAAAAACCAAACCACTTCCAGAGTGTGTACAAACTCGACTGATGTTGTTGGCAGAGCACTGAAGGGTAAAAAGAAGGAAATACTGCTATTAGGGACAGCGGTCATGGTCCTGCGTTTCGTCGAGGAGGTGAGAAGACGAGTTTTGCACGCGCTTGCATACAATACGACAATATACACAGTTTAATAGTTGGAATTACCGACGCGTACACACAATGATGTTAACTCTCTAACTCTCTCTCTCTCTCTTGATAATCACATTCATCACGCATACCAGCACACTCACAGGTCATCTTCACATCTCTTGCAACCCTTTCTCCCTCTCGAAACGGTAGCAAACCCAAAATGGTACAAAAATATACAAAGGATGATAATAACAACGACCTCCTCAAAAACAACTAGGCAATTTTCGTCAGTGACAGAAAACGTGTTTAGCGCAAAGAGTAATTCAATATTTAGAGAAATTTACGTTGAAACCGAAAGCAAATGATGGCCACCATCACCATCGCCGCCACCCTATCGGGATGTTATAATGGCATGTAATAGGAAAAGCTTTTAACGAGAAAAACGCATCAGGATTTTACATATGGGGAAACGGATTCAAGAGAGAAAGCAAGAGGGTGATCTGTATTACAGATGGAAGAAATGGATTGCTGTGCACGTTTCCCGTTTGAGTAGATGATGATGGCGATGATGGTACGGTGTGCTTTTATTAAAGGGTGAACAGTTTCTAATGTGTCACGTCATAAGCAGCTGGCTATAATCGAAATATTATTGGGTGTATAATAATGATGATGATGATGATCAGGGTATCAAAGTAAAAGTAAATATATGTTCGTGGAAAAGGCGGTGGTGGTGTTGACGAAGGAGTGGTAATCCCAATGCCAATATTAGAAGGCTGGAACAACAATTAAAGTTGATTATGATGATAATGACTATTGAGACAGTAGATTGTCTACAACGGGAGGGTGATAATGATAAACATTATGATGATAATATTACAGTTTGCTAAACGATTATTTTTACGGTTGTTGTTGTTGTTGTTGTACCTTACTATACCACCACCGTTCGTAATTACCGTCATTACACCAAGACATTACGATCCAACAACTCTCTTTACTTTCATTACCTAGTATTTACAATTATGGAATTGTACTGTGGAACCAGCAGGGGAAAAATTATTGTAGCAGCAGCACCCCGCCCAGTAGCTTTTAGGGTTGATTCAGCACTGACAAAGTATCAAATTTACTTGGAGGTCGGAGGTCAGAAAGTCAGTTTTAAAAACGAAACTAAATACTTTCTAAAATGAGAAATGGTCAAAGAGTTGAAATGTTTATGTTTGGAACTGTGTGATTTTTGCATGTTCGAGAGCACAGAAAACAATTATTTTTTTATGTTTATTGAAAAAATAGGTAAGTTAAACGGTTCCGTTTTTTCTGATTGCTTTCTTCCGCACATTAACTTGAGCATTGGCCAGGGTATAAAAAAGTTGAACTTAATTTCCCGTCAAATTATTATTATTGTTTTTCTCTGTGGTCAGAAAAACCACTTTCGTCGTTTCTCTCTTTTTCTCTCGCCCTCTCGTTCAACTCTTTGCTCTACTTGCCAGCACCATTCTCGTTCTATCCAATTCACCCAGCCACTTGACTTCATTTTTATGTGGCACAGTAGGGCCACAACCGTCCAACAACTTGACGATATCATTATGCCAGTTAACGACCGTGTAGTAAGTTGCCTAGTAAGAAGTCACTCTGCTCTCAAGAAACTACATTTTTTTCAAAAGAAACGTTAAAAGAAAATTGTGCTTTGGCTAAAAGTCTTGACTGGCATTGTGGATAAAAAAATACGTGTGTTGGTCGTTGGAATATATTTATGGACATTTTGTGTACATATGCTCGTATTAGAATCATCCCTGCCTTTTGATCATTATCATCGTCAGCATCTTCTCCGTCGTTCTTACTTTTTTTATATACATAGATGAACGTCAACACGGTTTTCTAGACCGACAACAAAGCATGCCTACCATCATCAGTGCCACTGAAAAAGGAGAAACTATCGAGAAACCCCCTGTGATGCTGCTGTGTAGTTGTACCTGAAGTATAAATTGCCGGAGAATAAGCAAGTAGTTAGTAACAGCAAGCAAAAAAAGTTAGCAACTTATCGTCCTTCATCCACCCTCACTTCTTTTATTCTCAAGAGCAGATACACAAAACTCATCCACTAAAGGTTCCACTAATATCTACCATGTGAGCCCGACATTTTTTCTCTTCTAGGTAGATTTTTACCTATTGTATGACTTTTATTATGCGTTAGTAGTCGTAGTTGTTATATTAGTTGATGAAATGTATATAGAAAGGAAAAATCGGGGAAGAACAAAATAGAAAAATACCGTTGGTTATTTTAACGCAATCCTGCGTTGGCAGAGAAACGGACTGAAAAAAATTCTGACTGATATTTTGAAAAAAATTGTTGCTTTGTTTGGAAGAAAAATAAACGAGGAACTTTATCCAAGGAGGGCATGTGTACCAATAAGACAACAGCGTATAACACTGTCCATTTTTGTTCCAAAAGTCAACAAAGGGTCTTCTTCTTAGAAGAAAACATTGTCATAGAATTTCCTCCTCCCAGGACCTAGATCATTCCCAGTTGTTGGACAAAGGGGTCCAGTAACAACAAGAACGGGGAATGTTGCCAGTGTTGGACGGATGTCAGAGACACCATCGATGCTGATCAATGTAACAACAACGTATAACGGCAGACATTTCGGTTACCATAGTAAAAAATTATTTCAAATTAGAAAAATTTATGCGGGGTTTCTCCGTTTTGTTTAACATGTCTTTCGTAAAAAAACACAGTCCCTCACTCGCAAGCTCTGCTGGGCATGCACTTTCTTCCACAGTGAAGTTGCTCAGTTGCTGCTTCTGCTATGCTCGCCTATTACTAGAAAGTAGTGAGTAGAAAGCTTGGTCGAATGCTGCCTAACTGGTAGGGGAAAAGCTGGAAGAACTTGTAGGGTAAGCAGCAGCACATCCATTGCTACTGGGTGAAATGAGCGAGTTATATAGAAAACGAAAAGGAGACAGAGAAATGGGGAAAGCAACCAGAGTGGCGTAGCGATAGCTTTGCAATGGCAGCAGTAGCCCAAAAAAGGAGCAGTTGTTGTAGTTGGAGTTGATGGTACGTTACGATACGGCAGAACATGAGAAAAAAATGTGTATAAGTATCCACGTTTCCAACCCTGGAAAAAACAGTTCTCTTCCGCGTGTCTTATCGTGCACACGAAACGTACTCTCTCACTGTGGTAGCGTTATTGCTGTTTTGCTCTATTACCAGCCAGCAGGCTCCTTCTAAAAAGCTGTAGTCACTACACACAAAAAGCAGGAAAAGTCCAATTCTTTTTCCATTGCCAAAAACAGAGACATCAGAAATTTTTTGTACTAAAAAAGAAAAGTCCTGTCTACTCTTTTTTGTCTCATTGTGGAAAAAAAGTATAAAAAAAGAAGTGAATTGGCATTTTGGCAGTGGTTGCAGAAAATATTAGGAATGCTTTGTTGAGTGAGCCTACAAAGAGATTGTTTATTCGAGTGAATTCAAGTGTGCCGTGAATTTCGTTTTGTCTTTAAAAAACGAGGGAAAATCAAACTATTCAATATTATTATTAATAGTGTAACCACGAGAAATATATTATCAATAGCAAAGAAGAGAGGAGGAGATAAAGTGTTCTGAAATCAGGGTCTGGTTAAAATTCCGTTTATCCACCAAAACTAAGACTACACTTGAACTAAACAGTTTTCCTCCCCTTTTCCGTTTCTCTCTCAAATACTTTCAACTTTTTTTTGTTACCGATTCCCCCAACTGGTGTTGATGAGCCTACTCGTCATCTCATACAATAATAAAATTGTACTATGCTCTGTCATCATCACCCCAATTCATTTACAAATCCTCCGGTAAACTTTCCAAGTTGTTGGCAAATTTGAAGAGGCAGTCGCCAAAAAACAAGTACTAGTGTGTTATGCCCAGCGACTAATTAAACACCACAAAACAAGAAAACTTTTTCCATTTTCGCCCATTTCTCTGTCGCTGGATACGTGTGAGTGTGTGTATTAGTGTGTGCTCTTGTATGATACATGAGAAAGTAGGGTTGGTCGCGTACCGTGTACCACTACTCACGTAGTCTCCCCACACACTACTCAATATTTCTTATCTCATGAATAGAAATTGCACTTAAAATCCATCTTTGCAAACAAGAAACAACCCACCAGCGCCAGAAAAACAACAACAAATTTTGCCAACCCGTTCCGCAATAAACAACGTTATCAACATTTCAAGGTTCTTTCTTCAAGTTTTCCTCCTTCTTTTCCCTCAAAAGTGCTTCGAGCCACAAAACAAAATTGCTCTTGACTCTCTGTCAATATATACCAGAGCATACTCGGGATTAAGTATCTCTTTTCAAGACAAACAAACTGTATGGTTGTCGTTACAAAGTTACATTATTACGAGGATATACATTTTTACTCAAAAAAACAGGTTTATTCGTGTTCTTGTCGCTGTTTGTGTAGCGTAAACTCATTCATCAAAAGAAATAACAAATTGGTTAATTAGTGAATGGCGTGTACTACCCGTATATAATATATTAATCACTAATCACTATTTTTTACCGCGTATTATTATTACTATTATTAGCGTTACATTTCACTACCCCACAACTCTGGGGGAAACTGCGCCAGCCGTTGTACAATACACGCTCCCGGTATTTACTTTAAGGCTCGCCGTCTCCTCATTATCCATTCATATTTCTAATTAAAACTACACAATTGAGTTTTTACAACACACATACACACACTCCTTGTTGTTTGTGCGTTTTGGAGAGGAGCCCCATCGGAGTACGAAATAAAAACATTTTTTTTTGAGAGAATACAACTTTTTACTCATTCATTCCCTTTCTTTCTCTCTTTTCACGTCAGTTCCCCACTACAAAAAAATAATAGCAATAATAAACTGTGTTGTATTTCACTTTTGATATCCGCATCCTCCATTCTCCCACTATTACCACGACTACTATTCTACTACTTGTACCACACCAACTTTTGCATTTACGTTGAGAAACAGTACTACCACGTACGACTATAACTATATACGTTCTATCCAACAATCCCGTCAACGTCGCTGCGGCTGTGGTTGTTTATTTTGTCTGTGAATAAAGCTGTTATAATAAATAAACAAGGTTTTTGTGCTACTTTTTTACCCAAAAAGAAAAAATGAAGTGGTGCAGGTTTTCTCTACCTCATAACAACGGCAACAAAGTAACCCAACAGTAAGTAGTCCACAATCACGATTACAACAACTACTGCTACATATGCTTGTGCACAATAATGAACGAGTTTGATCAAATTTTCAGCTAGCTTTTTAAAAAGTCACACAATCTGTCTTCTTTTCCCTTTTTGCCTGTTTCAAAGTGGTAAAAAGTAAAGTAAAATCACACTACACAGGGTACTCCTACTACCATTAATACTCAAGTAGTAAAACTACCACTTCTCATGTTATTGTTGCTACCACCACAACTAACATTGCTGTGGCAGTTGGTACGTTGTTGAATAAAGGAAAAAGTTGAAATGGAATAAATGATTTTATTCATAGCTCATTTTAAAAGGGAAAGTGTTCGGTAAAAATTTTACCCGAAAAAGGGAAAAAAGTTGCCACTTTACGTTTACCCAAGGAGAGGACCGTCTCAGGGAAAGCAGACACTCAAACTAAAGAAATACATTACAAACGACAAAAAGAAGAGAAAAGCTGAAAGTTTACGGTTCTTTCAGTGGGTAAGTGAGAGAAAAAAATTAAGAGAGAAAGGACAACTCGTTAAAACGACGTATTTAAACATTAAGGTTTTCCTTATAACAATTCAACCTTGTTACTTATTCATTTGATTTAGGTTTTTCTTAGCAAATATTCTTGTCACTCACTTTCCACGAGACTTTCTCTCACTTTCTCTTTTACAGAAGCTGACAGGGTTTTTTGTGTTGTGGTAATAATAATAACAAGAATAATAATAATACAAGAAAGGTATAATCATTTACGAAGGAAGAGAGAAAAAGAAACAAATTTTTAGAGCTTTCTCTCATCGACAACTTTTTTCTTTTGGCAAAGTACTCGTTGCATTCTTGTCCGCTTTCTGGGGCAAGATTGAGACACGCAGGAGACGAGCGATAGAATTGCTTCGTTTACTGTGGATCCTCTCCATCGTTCTCTTTCTCTTGTGCTCGCACTCGCTATTGAGAATTATCTATATATCCACATTGTAAAAAAGTGTTAACGAAGAACAAATCAAACAATTTCAAACGTCTTTTTAAGTCTACCAATAAGATCGTATCTAAACCAGGTAATAAATACATACTAATACGTGTATATATATAGTACCGCGCTGAAGTGAAAATTAAAGTTGTTTCTTTGCAGCTGTTGCATAAGTCAGGCGAAAAACCGATCCTTCAAAAAAGTCCACAAATAACTTAGGTTTCAATGAATTTCTGATTGTACTTCTTACCTACTTCCCAAGATACATTACACACATTACATTTCGCGCGCTTCTACGTCTTTATCACTGTGTGATCCTCTTTTAAAACCAAAAGTGTATTTTCTTCGTAAAGAATAAAGTAAAGTAGCCTCAAAATCCTTCTCTTTCATTCCATCCCGTCACTATCATCATCATCACTGTCGTCGTCGTCGTCGACACTATCACCGCCTTCTATTCCTTGTCCATCGAAGGAGGTCAACCTTGAAGATTTTTTTTCCAACTTGAAGGACTTCTTTCACGGTCAGTACAAAATCTCTTTTTCTCGCTTAATTCTTGTATTATTTTTAAAGCGTCTCCTATTTTATCTTTGCTTCGACATACATTCCCTTTTTGGTTGTGATTCAGCTTCAGAAAAAAGTTAGTTTGTAAGACATGGAGTCGAGACAAATCTCCCACTGTATGTATCTCCCTTTTTCCAACGGAAAATCAAAACATTGGTATCCATCCAGTGGTGTTGCCACTACTACC
This sequence comes from Callyntrura guangdongensis, assembly GCA_027744295.1. NCBI lineage: Eukaryota > Metazoa > Arthropoda > Collembola > Entomobryomorpha > Paronellidae > Callyntrura > Callyntrura guangdongensis. The sequence goes on from JAHZNB010003278.1 coordinate 8,934, forward strand.
GCGATTATAAAAAATCAGTCTAGTCATACGTTAATTGGGATAAAGTTGTTAGTCGATACCCAAACAGACACACATTCTCTCTCATTTCCTAGACAGACACCTAGGTACTTGTAGTCGTCAGTCGCTCAAAAGATCGTCTCTATATATTAATCTACTTGCTTTCTCGCCATCGAGCATGATCATGATGTTTTTCTCCGTGATGAGAATCAATTGAGTAAAGTGAGAGAGAGAGAGAGAGTCAGAAAACTGTAAAGAGCTATAAGCTCATAGGATCCGTTTCTCTCTCGTTTTTAGCTTATCGTATAAAATCCTGTACACCACAGGGAAAATTCCAAGGACTCCAAGGCAGTAAACTCTTTACTCTATAAACTATGCCACAATAATAATATTAACAACCAAGTACTGTGAGTGAAAAACCATGTACGTATATCGACGTCTGTCTAGCGGATGCCCCTATATACATGTAGTGTATTCAATTTGAAATCTTTCAAACCTTCACCACCACTGCTACATATTATCGGGGTTTCAACAAAGAATAAACCTACTTAACAAAGATGCATTTTGTCAGTATGCTGCTCGTATTTACATACCTACCTAAATGCCGGATACCTTCCGAAAAATTATAAAGGTTTATTTTTTAATAAAAAATTTAATAGTACTACTCTGCATGCAGAAAGAAAGAATTATTTACACACATTTGTATAAGTTTGGTGAATGGTGCAGATTTTCCCTCGGGATTTTTTTCCTTTTTTACAAACTCGGCTGCTGACAAAAAAGTCAGAGGTTTTGTGCGTTTTTTCCCATTTGAAAGAAAAATGCGAAATTTAGGGTTGTGTGTATTTGCCCTATTTTCTTTTAAAGAAAGGAAGCAGACTGCATTCATATATTTTTAAGTAGTGCAAAATGGTGCGGTACAGCAAAGGAAAAAGTACAAAAGTACAACGAACTACTGCCAGAATCTCCAGTTCGTTTTTCCTAGACTACAAAGTCTGTTTCAATCACTCGGCAAAAAAGAGAAACCTGTGCCGAGAGAGAAAATTTCACTGTTTTCTAGTCTTTCAGCTTTCTCCCCTTTTAGTAGAATTTGTACTCTGCCAGAAAGTATAATTGCAAAAAATTTTTTTATACATAATATGCGTATGTATGTATGGAAAGAACGAAAATGAATGTGCAGTCGTGGTGTAATAACTTTACAGCCGGTATTTTGACAAAAAAGGTGGGCAAGAATATGCAAATTATTTGCTGTTGCTATTGATGCTATCACATTTGCAGCAGGTTTTCCCCATCTCCCCTAACTCGCTCTTTTGTTTTCACTTTTGACATAAAAGAAAAATCCCTTTGTCTCTGGTAACTATTCCCGTGCAGCATTATTTTTGTCCGGTTTTCCCTTTTTCGTGCAATGTATCCATACATGCATACACACCTCCTCCCATATCCTTCTGGTGTATTTTCTCCCAAGGGTACCGAAGTTTCCCCAAAAAAAATATCCAACCTCATCATATTCCTTTTACACACACACACACACACAGTCACTCATCAACCTAGTGCATTTAATGGCGCTACACTGACCGTAAAACGGTGCCTCTTTTCGTGCCATTAACTTTCCCTTTCCCTGTCAGAAGCTACCAACAACATAACCCACTACCACGTACGCACTCTAACAAAAACCCAACCAGCCTCCACTCGCCACGAGTCCTTTAACAACAAAAATCATTTTGCACAAAAGGAAAAATAAATGGGTATTATGGTAAATATGTGGAGAAGTGGAAATTGAACGAGTTGCTGTTTCTACACTATGTACACAAACGTCCACTTTTCAAAGAGCTGATGAAAAAACAGAGAGAAACTCCGTTATTCGGTCATAATATAAGCCAATTTGGCGTTGGAAAACAATGCACAAAATCAAAAGAGTTATAGAGACTGACAATAGCAATAGCAGCACCGACGGCGGCAACAAAGCACATTGTTGCTGTATCCACACGACCGCACGACCCTACCCTCACTACCATCATCATGGCGATTACTAATGGGTTGCCTTCTACACTTTTCCATTTTTCACTTCTCTCTTTTTGGAATGAGGTAAAGGTGGTGACGGCGGCGTTTTGTGTGAATCCGGGGAAATTCCAACACTGTCAAAATTCCAGGAAATCTGAAGAATGATGTAAACTCCTATAAACATTCGGCTCTCTTTCTTTCTGATGGACTTTGTGTGTGATTGTAGTGTGTATATGTATGCAGCTAGTTATTCGTTTTTGTTGTAGTTGTAGTATTCCACGCTTTCGTTTTTGTTTACTATTGTTGTTGTGTGTCCTCTCCTTTTGGCTTTTGTTTGGCGTTTATGATCCCAGCAATACACACTAGCACTACTAGTATTTCATCTGGGCATGTGTGTGTAGCGTTGTTCTTTCATTTTTTTTTTTGCGTTTCCCCCCACTTTCTTGTATGTTGTTTCCTCATTGAAGCCTGTAATGGCGTTTTCTACTGTGAAAAGTGGCAGGTAGCTGCCAACGACAGCTTTTGCATTTCCCTCTTTCTTTCCATTTCTTTCACTCTTTCTCTCTCACACTTACACATGCAGCCTCGCACAGGCGGACTTCAACCTGCCATTTTCAAATGAAAGTGGTGGTAACCACTTTCCAAAGAGGAATATAAATGTAGAGACGGGAATGACACGACAACAACAGCAGACTCAGTTGGTGTAGAAGAGAAAATCTAAAACGAGGAAGAAGAGAGGCTAGCATACGACAATAATGGCTATTATCAGCACAGTTATCATCAACAGCAGCAGCAGCAGCAATAAGAACAGAATGGACATACAAGTCGCAGTACAACAACCCCCATCACTACTACAACAATTACTATTGTAACCACTGCCTTTGCTATTGCTTGGCTGCTACTGTTACTGCAGCATTTCTGTGGGCATTTTTTCTTGTGTCTATACCAGAACCTGAGAAAACCCATTTCATTCTGTTTCTCTTTAAGAGCTTCCCTCTAAAATGGAAGCGATTTTGTGTCTCAACTATTTTCCCTCTACTACTTGTTTCACTCTTTCTCCACTGTTGTGCCACCACCAACTTTTGTGACAAAGTCACTTTTTCGCAGTGCCTTACATTATTTTTCCGATTTCTCGTTATTTCCCTTTTGTTTTCTTTTTTCAATGAAAGAGAGAAAGACAGAAGGCCCGCTCTCTTGCTCCCTTTCCCTCTCCGGTACAAATTACATAACCAGCTTTTTTCTTTTGTCTTGCGACTTTCTCTCATTCTCTTCTCAAATCAAGAAAGAGGAAATTTTTGTTTTTATATTCACTTTCACTTGACGGTCCACCTGCGTCCAATGTGTTCTGTATGTCTATACTTTGTGTGCGCTTGTAGCCCCAGAGTATTCATTTCAGTTATACGCTTTCCCCATAACTATACTCTCTGTGTTTTTGTGTAATGTGCCTGTGAAATAGAGCTTATCCGGTTCTTTCGGAGTAGATTAAAGCCGACACCGTGAGTGGAACGAGGAGGAAAAGGCTATCAAAAACGGATTCCATCGTTGGTCTACAACAACAAAAGCAACAACCAACATCGTTGTCGTCGTCGTCAGCTTTTCCTAATAAATGCACACACAATAGTGTTTTCCCTCCTCTACTGCGTCCTCTTCCCTTTTCCTAAAAGGTACACTAAATAAATACATTATTTAGCTTTTTGACAGTTTCCTTCAATTCCCTCCTTTTCCACGGCCGCGGCCACGGATCTCACGCCCTACCTCCTCCCCGGGTTCTTTTTAGTTAGTTTGTTAGTTAGCTCCGCGTCTAGCATTCATCTTCTCAGCCACACACGCAAGGCATTCCTTTACAAACGGAAAACAATGACGGGGGAGAAAAGAGAAGTACAAGATCACCATGAGAGAGCTGCTTGCTGTCTTCTACATTTGTGTAGCAGGCGACAACTTGTCTCATTTCTATTTTTACACTTGAGCGACGAAAGCGGTGATGTGTAAGATACATACATAACAAACGTGTCTCCTTTTCATTCCTCTGTAGTTTTTTTCTGTCCAACCGTTCACCCATGTGTGTATGTGCGTGTTTGTACGCCTCTGTGTACATACCTAACTGGATACCTATAGCACATTATAGAAAGAACCTTATATATTTTCTCTCCTTTATATACTTTTTTGTAGACCGTCGGCACTCTTTTTCCTTTTTCTTTCGTTTTATTTTCTCTTGTTCTTGTTCTTCCTTCTGTAACTTAATTTTTTTTATCGCTACGTCCTCTTTCTCCTCACCCACGGGCCACGATTGAAAATGAGCAATGAGCGGGCTGTCTTGTATTTATTAATTTTCTTCCATGTTTGCACGGCTACCATGCTGCCGCTGTCACGACGACACTACTAGCCTTTTGGCGACTTACACGAAAAGCAAAAACGGAGGCAATAATGTTTCGAGAGAAATACAATGTTTTTTAGATTTCTTTTTTTTCTCTTCAGCTTTTCTTATTTTTCGTCGTCTTGTGTCTTCTCTTGACACAATGTATTGTTCTTGTTTAAAGATACAAAAAATGCAAACATACTACTACTACTACTGCTGCTGGTTGTTAGTGGCATTGGGTCCACTTTGTTTCCTTTTTCGGTTGTTGTTTGTTTCCATGTTCCACAGATCATGTATTGTATATTGTTCTCCGGTAATTGTATCGTATCATTGTAACTGGCTTATTTTCTTTCCCTCTCTCTCTCTCTCACTCTCGCGTTCTTTCTCTTTTTCTCCTTTTCTTTGAGCCTTTTCTTGTACGCGTCTTATATTCTCCCCGTACGGTCGGAGTACAAAGACCCTGAGGATGGTATGAGTAGGCATATACAATAATGACAATGATGAAATGGCAATTTTCTCACCGGCAAAATTAGTCCCGAGAAAAAAAATATTGAATGGAAAATGGAAAATGGCAGTTTGATTATCACAAGGTGTAGCCAATACAGCGACGACATCTAAACAGCTTGTACGTTTTATTGACAACTGAATGAGGGCACAAAGAAAGAAACAACATCAAAAGAAACAGCATAATAATAAGTTACACCTTTTTATACATTTTTCTTTCTCTCTCTTTCTCAGTCTTCTTTGTCCTTTCTTTTCGATAAATTCAATTTGTTTCGTGGGAAAGTCAACTGACTAGGGCTGTTGTTGTTGTTGTTGTGGCCTATTTCATTTGCCCTTTCGTTTGTCCAAATGACAATGTCGTCATTCCTGCCTTCCATCTAATTTTTCATTAACATGCTTTGTCCTCCTTTTCCCTTTTCCGTCATTCCAGAAAATACCAAGTAGTTTAGGTGACTAAATCCGAGCCTTGTTCCATTGCCTTGAGAGTTCCATCTTTGTTGGCGTGTAAAGCCCCAAAACTGAACGGATCAGAGAATCAGCTGAGCGATCAAAGAAGCGAGATATTTTTGTGTGTCCCCTGCCACCAAAAAATACACGACGATATCATTACCCTCCGCTTTTTCTCCTAACTTTGTATTTTCCTCTCCTTCATCTCAAAATCAAGAATCCTTTGTTTTTTTTTCGCTTTTGTTGTTGTGTGTCCTCCACCACCTCGCACTCATCCTTTTTCTCATAATCTGCTTAAAAATCAACAAAGATGCTTTTCTTTTGTGTGTATGTGTGTGCTATGTAACCATATATATAAGTTGTACAACACTACACCAAGTTTACCGGCTTATCTTAACTGAAAAAAACAAACTTCCAAAAACTGAAAATTGACAAAAGGGCTGTTTTGCTCTCCTGCTTGTCGGCCGTAGCCCGCATCGTACATTCTACAAACAAAAGAATATTCCTGCATAATTTCGTTCATTGAAATATACTAGCTAGAGCTGCGCTGCACGTATCTAAAATAGAACGGCGTGGCGTCTTTCCAAAGGCGGGATGATGATGATGGTGATGACTACGGAGGAACGCTTATTTCCGAAAATGACGAAGACTTTGTTGGGGAATAAGAGGATCAAAATTTTAAATTGCACAAAGGAATGGATGAATGAAAGGAATAGTACACACTGGGTGCTCTTATTTCTTTATCGATCACTCGTTTCGAGAAAAAAAACGGCAACTCCACTTTGTTTTCTCCTTGATCATCTCCTCTCTGCAGCTACTCCCTGGAATGATTACAATGCTAATACAAAATGTGCATTTCCTTTGTTTTGTTTTTACGTTGCCTGCCATTTTTAAGCCGCTTTTGTTCCCAAAAGTCGTTTGATCTACGACTGTTTACACGGTTATGGCCATGGAAAGCATAATTCATTTTGAGAGGATACATGTCTACACACCATATACCAAGATCTGTATGGTTCTCTCTACTTGGGTATAAAAATGACTTTAAAATGGCATAAAAAATATTTTTGTGGATAACGTTTTAAAGAAAGTCTTGTATAAGGTTAGTTCTACAGATAGGTTTACGACACACCATTATACACACTGTCGCCGGAATTTGGTAAACAAGCTCAGCAATTTCTTTTTTGTGTAGGTTTGCAAATTACCCAATTAAATGGGTTGTTTGCAGAATGGATCCACTTACTATAAAATGGAGAGATTGGCAAACATCTATTTGATGATGTATACACTCCGCAAAATGCGAAAATGTTCTCCCGATCTGAAAAAAGAAATATGGGCCATTGAAGTTTAAGAAGCGGGCCACCTCTTTGCGAACCCACCTACCTACCTACCGTCAAAAAAGTACTTGCCGGACCATTTTGTTACAGGCGAGATGAAGAAAAAGAAATAGTAGAGAAAAAATTTGATTTTTTTGTTTTACAAAAAAAGTAATAGTTTATGTGTGTGTGTGTGTGTAAGTGTTTGCGGTATAAACCGTCATGTTGCGTGGTAGTAGTAGTGGCCTTTTTGCCATTGTCATTCCATAAAAAAGAATGTGCTTATATTTTAGGCAATAGTACCACTTGAGAGACTAGTACACAGTACACACTGCCATTATGGACAGTCAAGAAACAACCTGTGTGTAAAAATGGACCAGTCTCCAGAAAAAAACTGTCTATAACCCAGTAATACTACATACACGCAATTTTGCCCGTCGCAGAAAAAAAATAAAGAATGTGAATTGAGATGGTAACGGGATGGGGAGTAGAGAACAAAGTGTGTAGGGTTTCTTCTTAGTGGCGAGGTTGTTATGGGGTATCGTCAGTGCCATAATGGAAAAATTTCAAGCTATCTACTGCTACCTTTTTTAGGTAGTGCTACAGTTACGACAGAATAGAGAGAGAGAGAGAGAGAAAGAGTACCAACCCCTGGAGAGTTGTGTGGTCTCTACCGTAAAAGACCTTAAGGTAGTTTATACAAAAGCTACAAAACTACAATGACATCATCATGATCATAAACTTTTGTATTCTTTACTGTCATTTTTCATCTAAAAGGGTTTCATAGGCATTTGTTGCTAAGGCTGTTTTATGTCTGTTATGCGGTAACGGTAAACACAATCAAGGAGCAGTGGCATTTTTATCTTGTTATTATTAGTCCTCTAAATACACATTTTCTCGAGTACTGGGGTGGTGGTAGTAAATTTAGGCGCTCCCATAGACACACATACACAAGCCACATTACTCATTCAAATGATGACAGTGTGTACTGCTCGTGGTAAAATTGAAGTAGTCCAGGGGTTTCGAACACGATACAATTGCTGCCAGAAAGGATACAGAGAAGCCGCTACCGCCCCCTATTTACAGTGATCATCCTCACCTCGCACTCCACTAACCCACCGACTACTACTAATACTACTACTACAACGACTATCGTTACATCAGAGCTTTTATGCATTCTTGTACCTTTCTAGAATACGAAACAAGAACGCACTCGGCACTCACTCTCTCTCTCTCTCTCTGTTGCTCCTATTTATTCTGGCTAGCGTCCATCTTTCTCCCAATGTACACTTTATTTCTGACCGTTTTGCTGCCGTTGTTGGCTATGTTGGTAGAAGTGGAAGAAGAAGGAAAAAAATCCGGGCGGAGAAGGTAAGACATGTGGGGTAAAAGAGAAATGATACCATCATAATAAATGATACATGTTCTCTGCAGTAATGCAAAAAGAAAACGGCAAGATGTGTTTGATGTGTTTTTTCCTGCTCTCTCTCTCTCCACCGTAAACAATACACATAAAACTTGCCCATGTGTTTCCTCCTCAATTTTGTACTCTCTTACCACTGCTCTTGCTGCAGCTTTCTCTCTCTCTCTCTATCAAACAACTTGGACGAGAAATAGAAAAATAAGAATAAACAAGAAAGAAAACGGGATAATGTAAGTACATAAATAACTACTGCTGCTGCCACTTTGTATAACACGTGTGTGCGTTGTTGTTTGTTATTTTTTCAAGGGGTGGTGATTCAAAGTGGAATAGTGGTTTTTGCGGTTGAAAATGCCATAATACCTATTTATATTTTTTTTTTGCAAAAAGTACTTTCACCAGTAACAGCAGCAGTTGTAGTCCCGCACCACTCGCGCGGAGACACAAGAAAAGCGAACAAGTTATACAGCAACTGTACAATAGTAAAACGACTAAAAAATCCTTGTGTGCTGCTGCTTGCCTCTTCGTTTCCTTGCTTTTCTTTCTTGATCTTCAAAAATAGGGAGACATACATAAATATCACACTATACATGAAAAAACAACAAGAAGAGATTTCTAAACTGTCTTTCTCTCTCTCTGCCCGTGTGTAGTTGAGCTGGAAAAAATGTACTACGGCTGTGTATTTACATTACATCACATTATGTTGCATTACATGTGCTTCAACCTGACTCATGTTTTTTCTCAGCCTTTACCACTGCCACTACCACCATTCTCTCCCAATTCTCTTCTCTTTTCATCCACCGTTCGATGTTCCAGCCAAAAACGGAGAAAAATACCGTAAAACGAAGGAATACTGAAAGGAGAGAGAAAGAGAGGGAAATGAAAGGCATTGCATTTGATGCATTACGCCATTCACGTAATATACGTTTTGGAAAAAAAGTACACCACCATATAAATAGATTTTGTCCCTTATAACTGTACTTTTTGCCGTAGATTTATTATGCAGAGCAATTTTCTTACATTATTACTCTCTACAAAAGTAGCAAAGCATTGTACTGGATTCTGTGTTTTTAAAAGGATTTTTTACCTCTTCTAGTAGTCGTAGTTCTAATATCACTAGCGTCACTACTACTGCAACCTTACTTAAAAATAAGGGAACCTGCGTGTATATATGTAGCTATACGCAAAATATGTCTGAGGAGAAAGTACAGGCGTCTATAGAAATAGAAAAAACATCACTCCGTTTGTTCCGTTCTTTCGTTCGTATTTTCGTAGCTTCATATTTTAATCCTCTAGGAGTAAGTGAGGAGAAGGAAAAGTGTACACAGAAAAGGAGTAACACAATGTATCCCTGCATGCACGACCATCACCATCACGGCTTTCGCCTTGTTTTTCTCGGAAATTCACAAAAGGGAAAAAGGGAGAGAAAGGATCGGCTATAAAAGGAATAAGAAACATTTACTTTCTTCAACGATCACACAAAAGTAGATGCCGGGGCATCATCAACATCCTCCTCATCCTCGTCGTCGTCATCAGCGCGCCGAGAGGAGAAGAGAAAAGGGAAAAGTGGAAGCAGGTCAACCAAACGTCTCTTTATGCAGGTTCATAAACCTACCCACACGTACAACAACACACATACACACACGAGACGACCAAGCTTTTTTAACGTTCTTCTTTCCTATTTCTTCGTACACTACTGGGTAACGACAAGAAAGACCCAGACGACGATGTTAAAAGTTTTCTCTCTTTCTCTCTCTCTCCCTTTCTTTACCAACTTACAATAACAAGAGCCACTATGCAGCAGCGGCAAAAGGGGATTTATGTAAAGCAAATATTGATCATGGATTTCGATACGCTTTTTTATATTGCTTGGTCGTTGCTATTAGGTTGAATTCCGGTTTTTGCATCATTGAATCAAGATCGCTTATTGTATACTTATTCTTTATCCATTTCTGTTTTATTCTTTTTCTCTGGCTTTGCTCTTTCACTCTCGTATTTTTCCTATCTCTCTCGCTTCCTGTCTCTCTTTAGACATCTATCATTCTACACATTTAAGGTACTAAATATACGAGAATTTTACCTATGGGTAATATTGCTTTTATTTATACCCATCATTCCTTTACAATTTCTTTCTTGAATTCACTTCTATTTTCTCAGAATATACCGGGCTTCCTTCTAAAGCTCCATCTCCATCGACTTGAGAATGCTCCTAGTTCTCATCCTTATAGAGCTTTTAATTAAACCAGAAAATAATTTGCGGTTGTTGACACCGATACCGCGGTGATGCTATTGCTGTTGATTGTTAGAATGATGACGTTGTTGGTGACAACAAAAAAATAAAACTTACCGGGGATGGAAACAAAATGGTAATAATACCAAGGAATGGCGGCAAACGACGACAGCCGTAGAAAGAGTGAAGATGATGAGTCTACAAGAACTAGTAGCAAGATTTTCAGCATTATCATAATCATTTTCCTTCACAATACCAGTAGTTAGTTCAGTTTTTCCGCGTTGCGTGTAACTGGATGTGTACATGTTCCGTTGTAAGCACGTTCTCTTCATGTGCGGGGAATACTAAAAAGGTATTCTGTTTGTCGTAGTATAATTTATTACCATTATCGCTGCCATTACTACATGATGATGCAGTGTACTCCTGATGTCAACGGTGGTGGTGGCATTGATGACGAGGAAACTTTACAATAGGCACGCTGTCAAGTGTGTGCATGTGTGTGTCTGTAAGAATGAATGTGTAAAATGCCAATGTTCAGACATTGCCTAAAAAATAAGTAGAGAGAATAGACGGAGGTGATGACGTGAGGATGATGATGCTGGCATTGAAAATCGAGTCGGCTGATGATTATCACCATCGTTGTTGTACGTATTAGCATCTACACACGTTTGTTGTTACTCCTGCATTTACTTCCTAGTATATAATGGCATCAACAACATGAACGCGTCGACACAACAACGTGATCAACTGCATTAAGTGGAGAAGTGGTGATGATGTGGTAGTAGTGAGGGTACACAGAGATTTTGCTGCTGTTTTTACTTCCTTGTTCATGCTTTTCATGCAAAGCAACTTATTTCATAAGCGATTTCCAATTGCTTGTCAAAAGCACTACAAAATGGTAGTGTGTGTCACCGACAAAATTCAAATTACCGACGGGACAAAGTACACACAATGAAAATAGTTAACACAGAGAAAAAGTGTATGCGTGTGCGCACTCAATATTCTATTTTATATTTTGTCATGCAAATTAAATGAGTTGGCGACGTACAAACGCGTACACACACACAAACATAGAAGCACGCACATTATACGAACACGAGTTTCCTGTGAATGTAAATGAAAGTGTCATTTGCCATTCGAGCTATTACATTAAAAATAATAGCATAGTAGCAGCCTTTTTTCTTCAGATTTTCTTCTTCCCACGAAAAATTGCAGAGGATGGTGCGGGGTCTTCATTTAACCCTGAACAACTGTGATATTGCCTGCTCGGCTACCAACTTTATTTTTGCGATGCACGTATTATTTTATTTCATTCACATGTAAATTTTCTTGCGCTGCCCCTTTCCAGAGAGTGGCTGCCCTTCTTTCCTTTATTGGTGAGGTCATCTGGTCATGATAAAGTTCACTGATAACATGAATAATAACATAAACCATGCCTCGTCTACACACACATACAATCATACCACATGGTGTATATGTCTAAGCTTGGGGTAACAGGGCGTCATAACATACAAGGCGCTCGATGCACATTTTCTCATAAATAATAAAGTATACATACTTTTATAAGCCATTTTCCTCATCGTATCTATGTACGGCTTGCACTGCCACCAATAAGGCGCGTTTTATTCTTAGTGATTGCCGCCATACAAAGTCATTATCATAGGTCATGGCTTATTTGTACGTACAAAACGGTCTATCGTCGTCGTGCAGTCCAGTGGCCGCCATCATCATCATCATCATCAACTATCGCATCCCCATCGCCAAAAATTCTAGTAGCAGCACCATCGTCGTTGTCGTACATGTATGGTTTTATGCATTCATGTATTCCTCCTTGGCAACTACCTCGATTGCTAGTGCCACCTCCACCTCTGCTGCTGTGCATGCCCCGTGCCATATCATTTTATTACAACAAGACAAGCCATTTCCATAAATATAAATAGCCTATCAAAAAGGGAAAACGAACCTTAGTACTTTCACCCAACTAACGGTTTTCATACATATAGCTACTTCTGATACACCTATCTACCTACACATCACTGTAATCATCATCAACATCATCCCCCGTCTCCGTCCTCCGTTGATAATGAATTGGAACTACAAAATACCTATTACGTTATATGAACTTGGTTTGCAGCAATTTTTTCTTCAGACGGAGGAAAATGGGTACATATTCGCTTGTGGTGAGTGATGATCATAGTCTGTATTATTCACAAGTTGAGCAGATGGAGCTACTACTATTGCTACTACAACTACTACTGCCATCATCTACTTTTCCGCTGAAAGTTGGGTGTGCGAATAAAATTGATTTTAAACTTCATTCTCCTCCATTCTGTCTACACATGGCCGTTTTCCACTGAACGATAAGATAAAACGAATGATGGTGATTCCTTCTGGTGGAATAAAATTATATGTTTATATGCATGAATATGCCGTAATAATGAAACGGATGTAATGCGCGGAAAAAGTTGGAAGAGGATGGTGAGACGGAGAGAGAAAAAACGGAAAAGTGAAACACATGCCAACCCGGCTGACTATATACTTCCCTACCCTGCCCTAAATTTTTTGTTTATATTAGACACAATACTATTGTACAATAACTTAAATACAAACAGGAAAGTCTGTGTGAATAGTGAAAGGTGAAAGCAACGTATGTTGCGGGTACCCCCGCGACACAGTAATGTGCTGTTTCTACACACTAGGTCCAATTTACGTACGGCCAAAGTAGAGAGAAAATAAACTGTTCATAATATCATCTTATTCAAGAGTCAATTAAAAAATTAAATAATATGCTTGTCCTACCCACATGCATACCTATAAACAGTTCAGGGTAGTTCAAAAATGCACACTCGGTTTCTCTAAACCTGAAGAGATTCGTAGCCTTTCTCCCTCTTACTCCATAGAACGCTGGAGAAATGCATTCACAAATTTGGCAGGATAGCCAATTTTCATCTTCTATACCGCTCGGCACTCTTCCACCAAAGGAACCATACCGTGGCGACGAGATGATGAGGGTACTAGCCTTGTTAGTAAGCGTTACATAACCTTCACTCACTCTCTTTTCTCTTTTCCCGTATAACTCTTCCATCAGTACATGTTCTTCGCTTCCAACTTGCAGATGAATTGAGAGTAGTTGGCTGTGCCTGATGATATTCACAGAGAAAAACAAGTGTCTACAGGAATTTACTCTCGTGTGTGTATGTGTGCTTGTACGTGTGGTGTGTGTGGAGGAGTTTCAAGTCTCCTGTGGGGATCACTGCAGTGCAGGTGCGTATATACACACACATGCTTAGACACAATCCTACAGACAATCGAATATTCCTGGTACGTTGTGTGTGCACTGCCGCCACCACCATTACTGCCAGGTTGGATATCAGATAACATGGCTCTTTTCTTGGAAATAATTTTCATTTTCCTTTCATTCAGGGTAGATGATAATGGTATTTTGTATTATTGACGGAGAAAATAAAGGTCTGGCAGATTGTAGGGAAGCATGCACCCAGACTTTCTTCTTTTCTCTCCTATTTTCTTTTCAAAGCCACCGCCGCCACTCCAAAACGAAGCACCACCACCGACTACGACACTATCATCACATTTCACCACGACAGGAAAGTGTCCTGCTGTCTTGCTGCTTTCCTGCTGCTACTCTGACTGATGCCGCAGGTCAAGTGTAATTTTAAACAATATTCACAGCGGTGCATCTCCATTTTTTTCTCGAGGTTTTAATGTGACTACTACTATTACTACTACAACTACTGACATGCATAAGCAGAGCAGCATCATCCTACCTATAATGAACCCATTGAGGGAACACCGTGCTCGTAAAAGTTATTGCAGAAAGGGAAAAGGGCCGGGAAAATCTTGCTGGCTTCACGACAATAATATGGATATTAAGTGGTGGTTACAATCACAGAATCAAACAATTTACAAAAAATTCCCATAATGTTGTGTGCATTTCACTTCTCTAATGACTTTCTCTCTTCTTGTTCCCCTTTTTCTTGGTGGAAGGGAGAAAGGTGTCGGCGTACAATTTTCAATGTGCAAAAAACAATGTTACCTTGCTGAGGAGAGGCAAAAAATAGCTGAGGGAAATATATATATATAAAGAGACAGCGCAAAAGGAAAAGGAAGACGAGTTCGTTCCAACAAGAGATAAAAGAAAATAGTTGGAATAATTCCAGCCATTTAAATGCTGATTACATGAGATTAAGGTAGAAAATAGTGGCGGCTCTCTTCTTTTTCTCTGAGAAGACTCGAACACTTACACTTTTACATGCAAAAGCTGAAGAAGGGAAAGGGATGGGCTGAAAAACGATTTTTTTTGGTTTTTTCTCCTCTGCTATTGCTCTTGGCGGTGACGATGCATGCATACAAAATGCCTAGTATGTTTATTCCTCTGCAGTCCAGAGTTTATGTACAGAGGTAGGTTTGTAGGTGTGTATTTACATTTTTCCCGAGATTTGGGAACGTCGTGTGTAGCAGCGATCTTGGTACCACCCCTCAACAAAATGCATTAGCAGTCTTGTAATGGGAATATGGTAGTGAGCGCACAGAGCGGTGTTGTGTTGATGTGACCGTTACGGTGATGTCAGTGGAAAATGTAGAGCCAGTTACGCCACTAAATTCCCGACAAAATGGGCTGTTTGTATATATTATGAAGGTAAAATGCACACCAGCGTCCTTTTGACGGGTGTGAGCAGGTGCTCCTACGGGTCGTTTTTTTTTCTTTGGGGGATGTAGCATTGTCGACAACAAGGAAGAAATAGAATGTGGAAATAGAAGGGTAAGCACCTTGCCTTCAAACGAGGCCAGGCAGATTGTGTGTGTGTGTGTTTTATTATTATTGTTATTGTATTCATATGCAAACATTTGTTTATCTATTTTTTGAAAACGGAAGGTCGTAAATATAGTAGGTAGACAGAGAGTGTGCAGCAAGCCCAACGACGACGACGACAAGGTAGAAATTTATAGAGGGAAAGTGTTTACAAATTTATTATTTGTTTCTCGTTGGCGGCGGCGACGGCGGCAGCCCCAACGACGACAATGGGACATCCAGAATGAATAAAATGTTTTATGACGACAGGGGACAAAGAACACGATTACATTGTCAAGAAGCATATTATCTATGTGCATAATTTTTTTCTTCCTCCTCTCCTTCAGATCGATGAAAGAATTTCTTCGTACATACGAAATGGTATTAGGTCCCAGGAGCCCTCCAAAAGTGCACAAGTTGAAGGTATGGTAATAGTAGTGGCAGTAATAATAATAATAATAATAATAATAACAATAATAATAAAACATGTGGGAAATTTACGTATTTATCATTTTACTGCGTGCGATCCCGTCCCATTTCTCTGGGAACTTTGCCGGTTGTTCCTTGCCAGTCGGTTGAGCCGCACTTTGCTAATATTATGGGATACGCCAGGGTGCTGACGGGGATTAATAAGAAAATGACGACCAAAGTAAAGATAAAGGGGTGTCTCATTTACGAGCACACTGTCAACTGTGCATACCATATTCAGGTCTGTATTGCTTCGTTGTTTGTTCCGAGAATTCTTTGAAGCTGGAATCCACTTCTTCATCCCATCCAACAACAACGAACGCCACACTGCACCCAACAATGAAAATCTTTTTTAGGACATTTTATCACCGCTGCCGATAGTTTCTGGGGAGAAACAGGCATATTTTGCACGGCTATTGTGACTCTGTCCATATTTTACCAGGTTTTAGCTTTATTACCAAAAATTATTTATTTGTTATTACTACATGTTATAATCACTTTTAGGAAATATCTGCAAAATTGATATATTATTTTGGGTGGGTGTCTTGTGTAGTTTGCTGGGTGCAGTAACTCTCCTTTAAGCTCTGTGCTGACTTATTATAAGCTTGCAAGATTTGTGACCGGCGGCGGCGACAGTAGAACGCGCTGTGGAGTTGAGAGCGTAGGGACTTTGCCATTTTCCAACTTTATCGTTACTCTTGTAAATGAGGGCTGATGGTTTATCACTAACATAGGCAATTCTCATAATTTTGAGAGTAACGACGAGCGAGGGAGAGAAGGAGAGAGAGAGCACACTAATCATTTTATATTGGCTTTTGTAATTTTCGAGCCCGAGATGAATGTACGTGTATGTTAAGAGTGGGAGGAAAGGAAGTTGAGCAGTTATAAGTGACACACGGGATAATTTCCTGAGGCTATTCTTCGTTATAGAAGAGTAGCAACAACAACAGCAGTGGTGGTGGTGGTGGTGGTAAGACAAACAGCAACAATTGCAGTATTGTAGTAAATAGTGGCCCGAATAATAAAATGTGAGCGCGAAACACAACAGGATCTACCTAGATAGTCAGTGCATTTTGCACGAAATTCTCCAGTAAGGACGACTATCCACAGGCCAAGATGAAGAAGAGGAGGAGACGGAGGATACAAGACACATTCTATTATTTATTCTCTCTCTGCTTTTCCTCTCTCTTGCTCTCTACGGCTACCGCTGCTGCTCTGGGTTTTTAACATTTTCATAAATATTTTCCACTTTAACGCAAAATAGCAATGTGCTCTATATTTCGGAAATATTCTGGCCGCCTGCCTCCTTTCTAGAGATTCCTGCTTCCAAATTATGCCTGCACCTCTCAACAGCGAAAATCAGGCCAATTGTAGACGGCACTGCTGCGCCTACTGCTACTTTCTCCTGCTGACAAAGAATAAAACAACTTTTGATATTAAAGAAATACCTGACTTGACTAGCGTTTATTTGTCCTCCCTCCCTTCACCACATGCATGCATTCGCTTTCTCCCAATTACCTACTAAACTAACCGTATACTTCAGTTT
Organism: Callyntrura guangdongensis; assembly: GCA_027744295.1. Taxonomy (NCBI): domain Eukaryota; kingdom Metazoa; phylum Arthropoda; class Collembola; order Entomobryomorpha; family Paronellidae; genus Callyntrura; species Callyntrura guangdongensis. Next base: position 26,023 of record JAHZNB010003278.1, read on the forward strand.
GTCAAGAACTTTGGAAATCCTGGGTCAAATAGAAAGTGATCCGGTGCACGTTGTTATCATTACATTTGTAAAAGAAAGGAATAATAATGGAAGAACAATAAGAGCAGCAGGAGTAACAACAACAGCAGCAAAGATGATCCACTTTGATACCAGCGCATCTCTTACTCTCGCTCTAAACCAAGCCTACTACATAATATACACACAGCTTTCCATAAAGTAGCAAATCCAGCAATGACCTTCATACTGTGATGTAAAAGTCGTAATAACATATTCAATAAGCCCAACAAAATGGTAGGGAAATTTTAAAAGTGTTTAGTATGCGTGTTGTTTGCTGTGCCATTTAAGCTCACCACCACTGTGAAAGTCAAGGGGAGAAAAGGGGTGGTGAAAATAAAAAGTCACACAAAGATGATCCACTTTGATACCAGCGCATCTCTTACTCTCGCTCTAAACCAAGCCTACTACATAATATACACACAGCTTTCCAAAAAGTAGCAAATCCAGCAATGACCTTCATACTGTGATGTAAAAGTCGTAATAACATATTCCATAAGCACCAACAAAATAGTAGGTAAATTTTAAAAGTGTTTAGTATGCGTGTTGTTTGCTGTGCCATTTAAGCTCACCACCACTGTGAAAGTCAGGGGGAGAAAAGGGGTGGTGAAAATAAAAAGTCACACAATATATACATATGTGTACCTACTGCGTCGAAATTACATATTTTATCGCCAAACTAGCCGTTTTACTTCCTCATTCCATCTTTCTCTCTTCGCCTTCTCCAAATAATGATTCCAGGAGGACGAACCCAAACCGCTGTATTCAAAACGAGTCCTAGGAATATAATGAAAGCATACAGAGAAATTTAACTAGCTATTTGCGATATGAGATAAATGATATATATTATTGGTGACCATGGCAGGGAAGAGAAACAAGGTTCTGGTTACTTTGGGTTTTACCAGAATGAAATTGGTTTTTAAAGGAATTCCTCACTTTTACTCCAACCAGCGGCCAAGTACTGGAAAAGGGAATGCATAAAGCGGGTCTGCTTTGGTAGATGAACCATTTTTATTTTCGGATTTTATGACAAAAAGAAACATAGGACCAGGATGGGAAATAGAAGCTGCCCAGGTTACACTATTTCTAGTAGTTCCGTTCCGTTGCTGATGATGATACGGCAGTTGTGAGCAGAGGAGGAGGAGGAGGAGGCGAGGATGGTGGTTTTTGGGGGTTTTCTTGAAAACGTACACGTTGCCTTTTATTTAATTGCCAGTCTATTATTTCTAACAAGTTAAATCTGTTTCATATTATGAAACCACATGTTTCATACAACCACTCTTCCCGTTTGAGTTCTTCGTTTGTGTATGTGTGTTTGTTCCACTGTTTCTGATCCCTTTTTTTGAGGAAGCAGCTGCGTCGACTTGGGCTAGTGCAACCAACCACGCGTTCCATATTTTTAGTGTGTAATGGTCTTCCCGGTTTCACAAGAGCACCATTACAATAGAATGCTATGAAGCCGTAAAAAGAGCATGTAAACGGTCGCCTTTCTCTCCTTCTCCCCTTCTTTTGTATTTCCCGTGATCCCTTCATAGTTTTCAATCGTTCATTGATCTATCCCTCGTTTGGTGAAAAACAAATGGCCCACTGAAATCATTTATATGTGTATGCCTCATTTGACATCACCTACGTAAGTAATGCTTCAACGACATGGCAGAACTGTTCCCCAATTTTTTCCTCTCTTTTCTCTGGTTTCCTCCTCCTTTTGTATCTTTCCATTTTCCTTATAGAGCTGCTGAGGGAGACATGGGCGACCCCTTTATTTCTTAATGCTTTCTCCAACTGTATTTTTTAAACAAAATCAGAACAAAAAATACTTTTTTGTGGTTGTGAAGTTGCAGAATGATCTCTATTAAATCCCTGAATTTTTGTTCACTCTGGTGCACTATATTTGTCTCCGTGTGGAATTCTTTATTGGACGTGCATTTAAAATCCTAGAATTCACGGTGAAATTTGCAAACGTTTTCCCTTCTTTGTCAATATTCCACAAGGAGCTGCTGACTGCTCCGTGTATGTAGGTACTTGCATTGCTCTGTCTATTCGCCTGAATTTTATTCCTTTTCTTCACTCCCCAATACTCCCAGAGCTGCTACTGACCCAGGCCACAAAGGGCAGACATGCATGCACAAAGAGGCTAATACTGTAAAAAAGGATGGCGACAGACGTGAAAGAACAAGAAATACTGGTGGAGAAACGAGATTGTGTGAAGTGAACAGCCTCTCAAATTCAAAAGAATAAAAATAATGTGCTATGTATCCGAGGCATTCCATTTGAGTGTATAGAGTAATCCAATAATATATAAAAATGTATTCGCGAATACATAACTCTACACACATTATGCATATTAAGCATGAATTTATAATAACATCATATTACACTATATCTATAAACATGACAATCTCTTTACTCTGCCACTAGCCACTACTACAACTGCTACTGCTCATAATAATAATGGTGTCATGGCCTGGTCTGCTCTCTCTGCAAAATGGTTATGACAGGCGAGGAATTAATGCCAACTCACTCAGTCAGAGAAAGAGAGAGGCAGAGAAGACCAGCTTTCTCCTGCTTACATCTATACCACTGTCGCTATTATCAGTATGCTTCTATTTAGCCCCCACCACTGCCTCCAAGAATATATTTATGGTATATCATAGAATGGACTTAGTACGATTCACAAGGAAAGGCAAGCTATAATAATGATGCCGTATATTATTTATAAGATAAAAAACGTACGTTCTAAATGCATGACATTACCAGATCAAAAGAGAAAAGTTAAAGTTGACCAGAGCCAAAAACTAGGAGACACAACAGTAGAGAGAGAGAGAGAGAGAGAGAGAGAAGCAAAATCTTTGATATAGTAAAAGTGAATATCGCTGCGGAATGTATTTTCTCCGATTTATTCTGTCCGTCCGTCCCTCAGTGATGATGCTTTATTTCCTATTGCGTTTTAATATGAGATAAAATATCTTGTAAAAAATAACCGTTAAGTTATACTAAAAGGACGTTGCAACTTTTCCTCTTGACAGAAAATCCGTAGAAATGTAGTATCGTAACAACTAATAACTTCTGCACGCGGTATTTTGCACATTTCGCTACTTGCATATACTTACCAACTGCTTTGCTGCTCTATACACATACTCTGTTCTTGGTGAGATTCCTTAAAAAAAGGCCTAGTGACCGGCCAATCTACGATGAAGACTCCTACTAGCCGCCACTTGTACCATCATCATCAATATCCACCATCAAGACCACCGGTGCTTGTTGTACTCCATTTCCTGTACGCTACTTACTCAAAGTACATTGGTTGGTGCAATGCGCACTAAATTATAAATGTATCATACAAACATTAGATTTCCGTTCATTATTACTACATGCAGCATGTTGTACGAACAGAACGTAAATCACATCTTTTCACACACAGAACATAATCAAATTGTTCTTTCTCTCTCTCTCCCACTCTCTTTCACTTACACACTCTCACTATCACACACACATACACTCTCTCTCTCTCTCTACGTCCTTTTTGCAGTTTTTCAAAGGAGTTTCCAGATTAGTTGTTTTCTGTGGCGGTTGGAAATCTGTTTAGTATAATATGCAAGGACACAAATGTCTGTTTGACAAAGTGCGGCGTTGTTGCAAAGGAAGGGAAACACTGTACACAGCACCACATTACATTTTCTCTTTTCCCTTATTATTACCGTTATTATTATTAACATTATTATTATTATTGCTTTGGAATGGAAATAACTAACTTGTATGGCATATTCTACGTGTGTGTGTGTGTATCGCTCTGTGTGATGAAAATTCATCAGAAGGAATAAAAGCGCGCAAAAGCAACTCTGCATGTTGTTGGCCACAGTAGAAAAGAGAAAAAAGAAATTCTCTCTAGATTCGTTGCGCAAGCAACAGCAAAACAAAATACATTGCTCATAATGTGTGTCTGTGTGTGTGTCCCAGGAAATATATCTACATATATTTCAATTTCACTGGAGCTAGGAACAAATAAAATACAAACAGCCACCCCAGTGCAGCACTGCTGTAATGAATGGTGGGGGGAGCCTGTTTCATGAAAAATATGACTCTTGGTATTCGGTACTTTTTGTCTTTCCTGTTAGTTCAAAATGGGAATGTCGTTGGCAGTTGACCATTTTTGTTCCTGTTTCTTTCCCCCATTCTTTTACCCACACTGTTGGACACATATATCCACAAAAAACTCATTTTGTTTTTTTATCCTTCCTCCCCATATCTCACTACATGCGCAAGGATAGGTGCAAGTTGATAAGTGTTGTTATTATTTTACCCCGAGTCTTGACCTTGTCATTAGGCACAGAAGCGGTAACACACTTCTGGGCAATAAATAAAGGGAAATAGTAATAAACAATAATGTTTACCAGCGTCGTGTAAAATTAACCACGCGTTATTAATACCTACCCGCAAATAGCGGAGAAATTTGCCAACAACAATGGTGACACCCGGGCAAGCTTTCTTTATGTTTTTAACGTTTTATTTTCTACTCCAGCTCTACAAAAATTCATACTTTCTGAATTTACCTAAATTTCCGGGGGAAAGTAAAAAAAAAGTGACGATAGTTGTCATCAACTTTACTGGCTGGTTTTTGGCGAAACGCAAGTTTGTACGCCAGTTTCCTTTTGTATCCCACATTGTTTGTTTCTCTCTGTCCCCTATCCACAACCACAAACGTCACCATATTTCCAGCTAACTACTATCCAACAACAGCTGTTTATAACGTTTGCCTTGCTTAATAATAATCCAGGGACCCTCTGCTTCCCAACTCTGATATTGCATCACAGCAGTTACAAAAAACGATCGTGCTGTTTACAAACGCAATAAATTTTACAGGGAAAACTGACACATGGTTGCTCCTGATGTGGTGTAACTATCCTCTCTGTTCTAGCAGAGAAAGTGGTTTATATGACTGACTGACTGGAAGCCACAACTAGCTGACCATGACGAAACAATGCTCCTCAGTCAAAAGGGGTATCTGACTTTGTTCATTTTACGTACCACCATGTAATAATGTGCACATGGCAGTACGCATTCACCACGGAAAAATGACCATGACAATCAATCAGTCTAGAGTAGATGGTACGCATGTACCACATAACGAGCCAGTTTAAAGATTAATCCACGGGGTAGCAGCAGTAACTAATTTTACATCGCTGCTCTTGTGTACACACACAAGTACTTTATCGAATACCCATCATTCACCGATTCCGGAAGATCTCATTTATTCCGCACTCCACCACGTGTCGATTAGATTCTATTGCTGCGCTTAGACGAAGCAAAAAATGTAACGAACTTTGGAGGAGGATTCTCAAAATAGATCAGCCATCAACTCTGGCTAATAAGAAGACTCAAAGTCTTCAAAGGATTTTTCCCTCTTTCCTTTCAACCACCAAGCCGGTTAGTATCTTTGCGTATTTACGTTTCTTCCTTGTCTTTCATCTATCACTGTTCCTCTCATCGTGTGTGTGTGTGTATGTGGTTGACTAGTATTTATTTCAATATCCGGCCGGATAAAATTCCAAACGTCACTCACATCCATCGACGTCGTTGTCGTCATTCTATTATATTTGATGTCAACACAATGCACCAGCGAGTGAGGGAGAAAGAGACAGAGAAATGTATACCTTTGCTCATTTTTTGATAGGATATTATAAAAATGTGATGAGAAGAGAGAAATAAAATATAATATGATGAAGGATGTTTCAGTAGAAGAAAAATAAAATGGAATGGATAAAGAAGAATGGAGAGAGAGAGAGAGAGAGAGATGGAGAGGTCGAGTATAAATGTGGTTTTGGAGGATTGACAAGCCAGTTAATACAGCCTACTTTATCCTCATCCAAACTCACCAGCAATATTTGCGGTTTTTATTCCCAATTTACTCTGTATACTTGTATGTTCCAGTGTGGTGCATGTAGTTACGTGCGTGGTATGTCTGCACTTCACTAGCTCCTGGTCTCCAAACAATAATAATAATGATAGCCCACGCTAACCGGCGCGCACTCAACACACATCGCGGTATATGTATATGTATCAGTGGCAGATATTATATATGGCTTTTACTCCTCTCTGGACGTGGAATTGAACTGACTACCTTTTGATGAGATTGCCCGACAAACCACTACAATTTTCCACTGGGGACATTTATATCTGCCTAAGAGTAACAGTGCAGCAGGAGTAGTTTGGTATAAGATAGACAAAAGGTACAGCGAGTTGGAGAGGTAGAAATGGAAGAGAGCAAGCAAACGATAGGAAGAAGTAGATAAATATGGGCTTATCGAAAGAAGAAGGGAAGATGAAAGATACAAAGGGAACATTCATGAGAAGCGGATTACAATTTATCAGAGAAAGAAAAAGAACGCAAGAGATATTACTTTGCGGAGCAAGATGAAGGCTGTTGATTGCTATATGGCGGCGGCGGCAGTGGTGGATGTTGTTGCTGCTGCGGTGGTGGTGGTGGCGGATCAGGATGTAAGATGATAATGATAACAAGGAAAGCTAAGGGAACGAGAGAGTCAGACGAACGAAAAAAGGGAGGAATAGACAGGAAAAGGAAGATAATCGGAAAAAAGTGTAGTAGCGGGAGATTTCCCTACACACACAATTTATAATATATGTATTGTGTGAAGACAAGTGGGGCTGTTTTATAGTGGCCGACCAGACAAGAGGAAATCAAGGCATGTCGAAAAAAATAAAAGTTTAATAAGCAGACTTCGACAGAGACAACAGCAGCAGCAGTGGTAGTAATAATACAAGTTTCCCAAGGAATCTAATGGCGTACTTGGGTGTGTATATAAACATATCACGGTGATTGTCTACATGCACACACGCGTCTATTTTTCCCAAAGACTCTTCTCACATGACACGAAATGTAGAAAAAGGGAATCATAAAGTGTATCAGTATCTAGCAGTGCAGCATTGTCGAATTTGTCCGTGCTGAATGTTCTTTTTTTATTTTTCATCGTATCACACAGCTATGTGTGTGGTGCTGGTGTTCTGTCAGAAACCGTTGCAGATTGCAGGGTTGTGTGGTGATATCGACGGAGGAACAAAACCAGACAAGTAATAATATATCACGCACTCATACTTCACGCAAACCTACAATGTACGCACCTACACACATGCACAATGCATATGAAAGTATACGTAAATATATATAGATGTAGTTTTCCCTCTGTTTTCCGTCCTAAAGTAGATTTTTTCATCTTTTTTTGTGATGATGTAGCGAACATGTGCTTATTTTTGGGGATCCATATCTCTGTATGCACACCTAATCCTGTAAGATATATGGCTTACACGAGAGTAGTTTCTTGATATCTACGTATCCTGTCACCATCGACAAAAAAATAAAGGAAGGATGAATGATGCTTGTAGTTTCAAATCCATCGATGTATTTGTAATATATTTATATATATGTGTGTGCGCGTCTGAGAGAACGCGTTTGGGAATACATACAATATTAAAGTTTTTTGCACCCGATAAGACTCTCAACTGGCGAGACAAGGCAGGAAAAGTCTTTAAAAAAGTTGTGGAGTGCAGAGTGGTGAAATGGAAAAGGGATCGGGAACAATTCCAACACAATACAGTGTGTGTCCTTGCAACAGCTCTGTAGTAGTAGTGGCGGCTGTAGAAGTGTAGACTGGCAAGCAATGAAGCATTTCAAGTATTTTTGCCGATGTGATTGTAATTCACAACTGACTTCTATAAAAGCCACCTCAAGTGGTGGCAGAAAGGTACACAGTAGACGGGATTGTGCAAAGAGCTTATATATCAAACTATCAGTATTATTTCATCGGAAAGACTTATTTCTAAGGAATCAATGTTATTTCTACCACATCTACACTACTACTGTTTTTCTTAGGATTCTTTTCCATTTTTGTAGCAGTTTCGTTATGATTTTAAATGGGAAAGGGTTTGGAAATGATCAGGACAGCAGCATATAGACGCGGTAAGTAGTTAAGCCAAAAGTGATAGTATTTTTTTGATGTATTACATGAAGGAAGAGTGTAGCGTCACCATAAGGTATACGAGAGATAGAGAGCGAGAAAGACGAAAAAGAGAAATGTCAGTGAGGCTGATGGATAGCGGTAGATAAAGCTTTCTCCGTCTGTCAAATGATGTGTGGGTGATGGGTATTACAGAATAAGACGAAAAACCTACTAGTGCACCCAAGCTGAAGAAACTAATCGGAGGTGGATATTAGGTTGGTAGGCATTAAACATAACAGAGAGAAGAATGCCGTCATATTTTTAAACATTGGCCTTTCAGCTTTTTCGAATATCAACGAATACACGTGGGTATAAATATGCTTCCCTGGTGTTTGTGTGGGCGTACAATGACCTGCTGGTATATTGTTATTAGTGCTGATGATTCAGGAAAACTTTAATAAGAAAATATTTTCTCGTCATTGCAAAACCCTGACTTGTCCGGTTGATTTCATTAGTTGGAAAGAATTTTAAAAATTTAGGAAGTTTAGCCAACAAAATTTTCCCATTGAGAGTCTACTAGATAGATGTAACTACAAAATATCCTGTAAATATAAAAATACATTGGAAAATAGAGCCTACCTAAAAATCGTATAGGTACTTACCTTAATATGCTAATATTCTGTGTATACAAAAGTTGAGTTTTTCTGAGGTAAGATCAATAGCTTGATGAGGCAAGTTTGCTTCCTGAGTTGTCTCATCCATTACTTCCTAGGTAATTAGTAATTAATAAAATGGATTGGGCATATAAGTGATCTACAATGACGATTAAATATAATTTTATTGGTAACATATATAATACCATGGATATACCTACATAAATACAGATCACAGTATTGTTTTCAATATTATGTAGTAGTTATCTTTAACTGCCGACTAACCAACCATCACACTCATCATCATCATCATCATCACGTTGCTCTCCTACCATTCCCATCATAATCCAGAAACAAGTCGTGGTCACGGCGATGGGAGAAACATGATGATGAGTTTAAGTTCTTTTCGTTAGCTTTTAAGTTAGCAAGCTAAAACCAGCGACTTTGAATCTCAGACTACAAAAACTGAAAAAGTGAACATGCTACTGTTACACACAACCTTCTAGATTCCCGCCATTTTCTTCTGGCGGGAACGGGTTTTCCCTAGTATACTAGAATACTCGTCGGCATATATTGCTTTCGCCGTTGGGGATTGGTTTTTTTGGTAGGCAAATATGCGTTTCTGTAGAAAAAATAAAAGCTTCCATTCCAGAAAATAATGGAACATCGTTCCTTTTACCAAAAAAGATAGATCGAGGAAAGCAAGAGGCAATCTCTGCGAGATGCAGAACACCAAGCCAAAGAGCTGCGGTTTTCCAAACATCTTGGAAAAGGAAAATGATCTGTTAGTTGTGGAATGCTCTAGATATCTGCCTCAAACTCTCTCTCTCTCTCTCTTTCTATGTTTCCCTCTCGCTTGTTCTGGTTGGAAAGCTTTTACTCCTTTCCAATTTATACCACACAGTTGCTGCCACCACTACTTTAGCTACAAGGTTGGCTGTATGCAGAAAGGGAAAAGAACGACACGATCTAGAGATGAGTTGGGAAAAACACAGGAGGAGCATCAAAGTTGTAATTTTCTTGCCTGATACGTTTTTGGCTCAGATCCCGTTATTGTGTTATTACACCACCGTACACAAGAAGACTCTTAAAGTTCTCCTTATTATATTGCACGTGTTTGTGTGTTCCACCCATTTTCTCTAAACTGCGATTGTACTAAGCAAAAAATGGTACACAAATAGGTGGTCATAGTTAATAGCACAGTTGAAAAGTTTCCCACAGCGTTGTTTATCATCAGAGTGATACTGATAATTATAGAACGAGGAGGAAATAGGGTATTACCCTCAAAGTATGACCAAGTACATGATATTACATAATAGCACAGTTGAAAAGTTTCCCACAGCGTTGTTTATCATCAGAGTGATACTGATAATTATAGAACGAGGAGGAAATAGGGTATTACCCTCAAAGTATGACCAAGTACATGATAGTACACGTGGTCATACTTTACCGCCACCACTAGTAATTGTTCTCGCTTTAAAAGCAATTTGTTTCGTTGGTCTTGCTGACACCAGCAAAAAAAAACTTCAGTAAACAAGTACCCCAAAGACCGAGACAAGTAGCAATTGTTGTGGTGGTACTCGTGCGTATGTTTGGTTGTTTGCGGCATCAGGGGAATACAGTGTACTCTCTAACTCTCTAACCGATAATGACACATGAAACTGGTGAAGATAAACAAGTTGAGTGTAGTTACAATAACGATGATGATGATGATGATGACGATCGCAGTCTCTTGTCGGCAAATTCACTGTTTACTATTTAGCCCTTAAAATATTTGGTAGTCAGCTTGGATCAAGGAAACATGTTTCATAGTCATCATCATCATCATTATCCTCTTCTTCGACCTCTTCTCCTTTTCTCCTCAACAACAACATTTTAACGCCAAGCAAAATAGTGCTTTACGCAGAATAGATGCTGCTGTGCTGGTAGTCCCTGCTGTTACGTTTTGGCACCAGGATCATGCTCATCATCACTTTCCTTTTCTTTGCACCCACCCGTATATGTTCCTTCGCTGCGCATAGGTACTTTAGCTGGCGGCGGGGATAGTGGGAGATGGTAGGTAGCCAGTTTTATACTTTCTCTAACTTGTTTTTCTACTCTTCCCAAAACAAGTGTACAAAACCCCCAACACCACACGGAGATACGCTCTCATCGAGTATCTGAAACTTTAATGTGCATCAGCATCGTCCTTAAGACGGCAGCAGAAGGATACGAGAAACTCTTGTGTGTGTATACAAGTGTGTATAGTTTATTTGGCATTATGGAAAAGTAGTGACGGTAATAATCGTAATAATAGTAATAAACAAGAGCTTATTGAAGGCACTGAAAAGATGAAAACAGCTACTCCTGCTGATACTACTACCACTACATCAACAACTTAACACAGCACTGGTGGTGGTGGTGATAGTAGGGTAGGGGCCAAAAGGATTCCTAAAGTTTATCAAACTAAATTTCACTTCATTATAATTCATCTTGATGTAGCACACCCACTTTACCCTGTCTGCTCTTTCGTTTTCTCTTTCTATTTCGCCTGGCAGCACATTAAATAAAACAAGGGAATGATGAGGATAATTAAAAGAAGCTTTATAACCACTACTACTACTAGCTTTCAATTTACTCATCTTTTTTTTACATCTCCTATTTTTATTCGATTACGACCCTGTTATTGTTTCTTATACGACTTTCAGGTAGTTACAGGATGAAGCGTACTAATCATTGATGTTGTTCACCCGTTAGAAATTACCAGCTTACCAGCCTGTTAAAGTTATGACTGGTGGCGTCATAACACCTGTCCAACTATTTTTAAAACGAGGTCAGAAAATACCTGACTGTTTATGACACATTCGGGATCATATTTTATTCTTTTGATGTTTGCCATCATCACGATAACCTGCCATTCTTTCATATATATTTTTTTACTGTCGCCATTGACTACGGAATTATCCTTTATAGTACAAACCCTCCCTTGACAGTCATTTGTCTCTTTACGGAATATAATAAGCGCTCCCTTTCTACTAACCGCTTTTTAATAGTTTCTTGTATAGAGCGACTCTTCTCGCCCACCATAAATATTCTCCAAGTTATTTCCGGTGCATTCTTCATGTAGAAACCGCAGGGAAACAGAACCGTAAAGTTTTATGAGGTTGGGATGCTGCTGCTACTGTGCTGTTATGCCATTGATACTGGCGTACAAAAGTGAAGAAAAAACAGCGTGACAAAGAATTTGCCTGACTTTGAGACAACGATTGACTGACAGGGTAATAAAAAGACATGATGATATCCTCATCACGCTTGTATGTTAGTAGAGCATCAGTCAGTAACGGAGGGACAAAGATAATAATGATGTAATATTACTATTACCATCGTTATCAGGAATGTTACCCGGGGTTTTAGAGGATACTTGGCCCAGATAACTCTCGCTCTAAAAAAAAAACTAGCAAAACTTGCACCTTACTTTTCACGTCGTTTACCACCGTCTATTCATTTGCACATACACGATGGCGATGATGATGACGATGACGACGACGAGGACATGATGATCGTAATCACCATTGTGGCTTATTGTTTGCGGAACAATGCTCAAGTACTTGGAAGGAGGAAATTAAATGGTACAAAAAAGAGGCAAATATCCAAAAGATTTTATGATAGCGCCAGGCAAGTATTCTTTCATGAAGGCACTTATCATTTCTCCAATGCTACTTTCCCGTCTACCAAGTACCCTCAACTACTGCCGGATTGATGAAGAGGAGTCCGCTGACAACGACGAACCTCTTCATCATCATGATAACGTCGTTGATTATTCTTCTTGTCGTCGTCATCATCAACTTTTTCGTTAAAATGGAAAAACCCCACTGCAGGCACACATATTACCTTATTCATACAACCGCACGGAGTAGTGGGGGTAAATAGGCCCGTGATTACCAAGAATACCCTGCAAAACCGAGAATTTGTTGGTGGTACCCTGGAAAATTTACATTACACGACCCTCCTCTGATTCTGAGCATTTTCTTATACATATGTCGTCGTTCTTCTTTCTTTCTTGTTTTCCAGTCTCCCTCATTCAATACGCTTCAATACACAATTGTGCCTGTGGTGAGGGTTTCTTGGGATGATGTGAGCATTATTTTTGCCTTTTTCCTTGGAAACCTTTTTTGAAAGGCTTGTCTTCATCATCATCATCCTCGTCATCGATGGCAGCAGTGCAGAGAGACAGTAATATCCACATTCCGCAGCATCATCAACAGGAACATTGAAGTTCTTTTTCCGATGATGACAAAAAAACTAGCATGTTTTTTTATCGCCGTGTGTGTGTCGTTTCCGTTTCTTTTAGTTGAGAAAGCAACTCGGGTTGAACTTATTTTCGTGGGTATATTTCTTCTACAAATACATTGCCTTTCCATTTCACCAGATGATCGTCGTCATCATCATCATCACTAGTTCTGCTGCCACGCAGCCGTTAGCTTCCGTGTGGGAATATTTTGGTTTTTCGGTAAAAGGAAAAAAAAGCTGCTGCATTGTATTCTCGATACAATATATACCTATACCTTCACGTCTTCTTTCAGTATAATCATAGTCATCGTAACTGAAACTTCATAATGACGACTTGAGTCTTTCTGACGACGCAACGTCACCGGCGATGAAGATGATCGACATGCAGAGTCAACGACTTTTTTCTCTGGCCGTCATCGTCGTCGTTTATTTTTGTCTGTAAAAGCTTCTACTTTTGCTTTGGTAGCAGGAATAGTCTCTGGCAGAGTACCTACACTCGTACAAACTCAAACTCATCCCGCCCAGGTAGCATTTTCCTTCTACCCAAGATATTGTCGTGTCATCTAATATCCCATCCACTTGATTTGGATTCAGAGAGATTCATCATTCTGTGTCAATCCAAGTGTTCTACAAGCACCACCACCTCAGCCGCGCCTACCGTTGTACTTTATCCTTTCAAATCCAACAACACTACCACTACCTCTACAAAGAAAAGAAGAAAGAAATATTCATAATTTTTCGCCTATAAGGAAAGTCTATAGAGCGTCGTCATCGTGCCAACACAGATACTATTGCTAAGAATCAATATCATGCTTCCGGTTCGTTATTATAGTCACTCAGATTTTTCTGTGCCGTCAACAACATAGTCACTTCTTTCTCCCAGCTTCCTGTAAGCTAAAAAAAACTTTCCCTTTTTCTGTACCAAGAACGTGTCCCATTTTTTCCTCCAGACCACCAGTACCTCAGACAACAGACTTGTTACTCCTCTTCAGCAAAGTTTTTGCAATTCACAGTGCACAACTTATAATTAATTTTGACAATGTCAGTTAATCCCTTGAAATCATTAGACGGTGCATATCCTCCTAAAAATAGAGTCTAGTTACCCTTCCCAGTAATTAGGAAGAGCGTGTGGTGCCCCAAACTAATGGTAGTTATTATAACAAAGGTAATAATTAAACTAACAAGAAAAGAAAAGGATAATCATAACAAAACTTGCGTATGAAATTATAAGAATAATAACTGTAATGTCTTTCGTTCCAAGAAGTGGTGGATTTCATGGCAGAGAGACTACTGGGTTGGGAGGGAGGTTGAGTGTGGGTGCTTAGTTTTCTCTGAGCATTCTAAAGAAAAAGGAAGGAAAACAGAAGAGTCAAGGAAAAAGTTTGAGCAAACACTAAGTCTCTGTCTTTGTCATGATAACGAAAGATGCGCACATGATGATGGAGTGGCACGTCCAACAACTTGTGACATGCACAAACTTACACACACGTAAATACATTCGTGCGTAGATAGCTTATAAGTTTAAATGTAAACATATTATATTGCTTTACGTGTGTATATACCAGAAGGCGGGTGGAAAATGAGGCACTCGTTCCTACACACTACTTTGTTTTTTTTTGTCCGTAAAGCTGGGAAAACCCAACAGAAATTTTCGCCAAGAAGCCAAGTTAAGTTGCGGTGGAAGGCATCTCAATGCAAAATTGTGTACACAATAGGCACACAATGACACTCTCTCTACGCACACCCAGTTAACGGGCAGGCGGATGGAAGAGGAAAGCGGAAAAGTGCGTTCTTTTTGGCTCACTGTGTGTGTACGACTTGAATATCGTGTTTGTATATTAAGACTGGTATGTGAGTAGTTGTGTCGTTTCTGGCTTCTATTGTGACACAAACGACAAGCCATCGAGAGACAAGGTCTCGTTTCATTTGGTTTTAACTCACAGAAATCGGAATGAAAGGGAAAACGATGTTGCGACGAAGAAGAAGAGAAAAGTTGGACAAAAAGGGTTTTGTGGTAAGTAGTGACTACTACTGCTGTTTTTCAGTTGTAACTTGTTCCACTTGCTTTGTTAGCACACGGGCAGATACACTCACATTGATTTCCTACACAACCAAGTTGCTCAACTTTCGCTTCATAATAATAATCCGCTATTTTTCCTGGTACTAACTGGTATACACTGTACTATATATCCTTGTGTGGGGATGATAGATGCAAGAAGACAAGACAGTGATTGAGGAAAAGGAAAAGCTAGTAGAAAAATTCAGGAAAAACTGGCTGCTACTGGATGATGGCCATTGTGACAAAATGGAACTATACATAATGCACTTATTTCTAGATTTATGGTCATCTTGGATGCCTCTTTCTTGGTTTTGTTGCTTCTCCCCACTACTTTCACTCGCAGTCTGTAATACAAGAGTAGTAGTAATAGTAGTAGTGTCTGGAGAAGCTTTTTAAAAGAAAGGGCGGTCTTGATGTATTCTCTCCTCTTACTTGCAGTAGAATTTCCAAACTATGAAAAGTCCTACTAGTAATGATACTTCTTCTTCTACATACCACCACGACTGTCTTTTGTATTCTCGCAAGAGGGTTAGTAGTTTCTACATGGTACAAGGAAAACACGTGGCTGGCTCGTAAAGCTTAAGGAAAAAATGCCATCCATTTTACTAAGAACTTATGTAGATGTCTGTTTGTGTAACCAAGTAGATCACAACGCCGCCTTCCATTTTCCTTGCTGCTCACTTTTCCTCCTTTTCTACATTTAGATGTATGTGTATCTACATATTATTATATTATCCAATGTCAAACTTTTTTTCTCCGGTTTTTTTCATCCGTTCATCCATTTTGAGAATTGCAAGAGAAGAAAAAGAAATATCCTCGCTATCTTTCCACTCAACCGTCATTGATGATGAAATGTATTTGTTTGGTTGAATTCCTACACATACACAAACGGATATACCTATACACTCGAAATGGTAATCGTAGTGGACAGTTCTCTGGTGAAATGAAAGCATGCTGTGAAAACAAAAAAAAACTTTTTTTGTCGGAACAGCAAAAAGGAAGAAAGTAAAAACGTCATATATGTACGTAGATACGACTATACAAACATAAAATAAGTGGTGCGTATACGTATATGGTTAGTACACTTTTCTGCCCATCACACAGAGTACACAATTCCTAGAGGGAACAGAGCAGCAAAAAAAGGACAACAGTTTTTCTATAAGTTTTTCTGCAAGACTAGGAAAAACAAGAGAAACATGAGCAGAGTCGAAAGGAAAGAAGAAAAAAAATAAGAGGAAATGGAAAAGAGGATTTTCATGTATGTCTATACAAAAGCACAAACAAACGTACATAAACTACCTATATGTCTTTATATGCGTCTCTGCGTGTGTTTTGTGTACACACACACAGTTACACACATTTTTTCACAATATTCCCCACTCTTGAGAATACCATTCGAACATGGCATACTTGCATTTCTTTGCGGTTTCTTTACTCCTCTCTGATGTGTTGTTCTTGATGCTAGGCTCAGATGATGATGACAATGACGAGGAAGACGATTGTGTCGCTGAGGGAAAAGCTTTCCAAAGCTGCTAGTTAAAACATCGTTATTTCCGTTGTCGAAATATTGGAAACGCCATTCAACTTGACAAAATCGTCTTTCATTTTGTTGGTGTGTTTAGCGGTGGCGAAATGGAGACATGTGTCAAGCCATTGACGACCAAAAACAGTATATTTTTCTCACCTTTTCTGCTTGCACCCTGAGAGGTGGTCTCACAACATTATCATGGTATTCCCTTCATCAAAAGAGTAAATATTGCTAGGTTGGTAAATAGAAAAATGGCAAAATTTGACGGAACTTCGACCCCTATTAAAACTGTGTACATACATATGCATATACCTAGTTGGCCGTCGTCGTGTTGTTGGGTTTCCTTGTGTACGATAAAAAGCTGTGTGGACAGGAAAAACTGTGAGGTAAATGGCTGACATCAGCGGTTTGTAATATAATATTTTTTGTCTTTCATCCAAATATATCGGCATCGTCACACGGTATGGCTGCTGCACATCAAATCAAATATACTTTTGCTGCTATTTTTTTCTTGTAGTGAATGAGGAAAAAAATGAACCGTCATTTTGCTGCTGTTCGACGGTATTCGGGCTCCCTTTCTTGCGGTCTTGCAGTTTCCTTTGAACATAATTTAAGTAAATATGCTTCATTTGGTAGTAACGGAATTTTGTTGACGGGCACCAGAAATAAAGTTGTACTGATGATGGAAATGATGATGACTACGACGACGATGATGATAATGATGATGGGGATGTCAATGGAATTTTGAAATGATGCACTCCATCGACTGATATGCTGATTGGTAGTGTGGATGAATACTGACATGTTTCTACGTGTAGGTGAGCTACAGCAACAGCAGCAGACGTTTTATGGTTGATTCCTTCACATCTCATCATCAAAACCACCGTCCTGCGGTATCATTGCCAAACATCAAAATGATCGGTATGTACAAGTTGTACGTGCCTATGCATTTTATCTAATGATGCGGCTGTTTTACAAAGGGAGAAAGTGAACGAGGCAGAAAGAAACTGCAGCAGGGAAAACGTTACGTGACCGGGTGCATACTTTGAGTGCCAGCGAGGCTCTATCGTTCTTTGGACTGATTGCTTTAGTCAAAATGGAAGGACGTTAGTATCATCAATGGAAACCAAAATATTATTATTATTATTATTATTATTGCTGCTGTTTCTCTGCTTGTGACGTTTCTTTATGTCGGGTGGTTTCCCTTTTTCTTACCATTTCTTTTTATATCGTGTGTGAGTGTGCAGAAGCACAGCAGCAACGATGATGGTGATATTCTTAAAAGGAGTAACCAACTCAAGTTACCAGAGATGTTCGTCGTCGTCATCGTCAGTCGTGATAATATGAAAGTAATAGTTTTCCTTGTCGAGGTTGACGACGCTGGTACTTCCCAGACATTGCCAGAGTTTTGTGCGTGCAAGAAATGCTGAGTGTTCACCTCCTCTCGCTGCTTTTAAAAAAAAGCATCCAGTGAATGAAACTGGTATGCCCATGGCAAGTAGCGCCACAGTAAGGCAGACAGACAGTTACACACACACGGAGACACACCAGCAGTAAAAAAAAATTGTGACGAAGCTGGCTGGTTCGAGATATTGCGGGAAAAAATGTAATGTCTCGAGGCAGTGTAGTAAGTGCCACTTGTGTGGACTGAGTAAAAGTCTTAGGGAGAGACGGAGTCGGAATGCATGGTCGTCGTGGCCGGTGCATTGGCAAGGAATGATTACAGTATGAAAAATAACCGTATAGTAAAATGTGTGATAGGTAGTTGTGCAGACACAGCAAAAAAATTTCAGAACCTCTTGCCCGTCACTGTATGTTGTGACCATCTAAAATATATTACTAATAAACGTATTTTTGTGCAAGGGATAAAAAAAGGATCTTGGCAAGAGGAAGAGAGAAAGAGAAGATGTTGGAGAAGTCGAGTATCTGTCGAATTTTCAGTTTTGCGTAGGATGCGTAGAGGAAATGGAAAATGAAACAAAATTTAAAAGCTGGTGTGGTGGCAACGATGATGATGAGAAAGAGGACGACGGTGCCAGTGGTGAGGTCCACTTGAGTAAATGTCTGTGAAATTAGGTTGTTTAGAGGCCTCCAGCTGAAAACTGTAATACATGCAAGAAAGGAGATGTGGGAGAGCGAAGAGAAAGAGGGTGACTCAGTAACGGTAATACTTTCCGACGTTAGTGGCGGCTCTTGGATTTGGAGTTGTAAACGAGAGACGGAAAACAAAAACGAAACGAGTAGCTGTATTAGTTGCAGTGGGAGTATGAGTAGCGGTACTATTAATAGGCGTAGCACTAGGGGAGAAATATGAAGAAAAAGAAAATCTAATTCTTTGATATGTTCCAATCCGCTTCGGTTGTAATTTCACGGTGGATTTGAAAATGAAATGCGGTTTTCTCTCACTCCCTCTCCACTTCTCCACTCCGAAACTTTTATCCTAAATATTATTGCGGCAGCAATTCCATAATATGCATATCTTGCCGTGTAGGTAGACATGTTTACGAATACACACACGCTATTTTCACTCCAACAGCAACTGTCAGCCTCTCGACTGCTTTTCTCTCGGCGTGTCTTTCTCATATCCTTCCCTTCTCTCATCCTGTATTTCTTTATTTCCCTGTTATTCCACTAGAAATGTAAATATGTCCATCTTGTGCGGCGAAAATTTTGAAATGATGACTGCACGAAACTAGTAGTGTGCACTTGCTTCTACGAAGGTAAAAGCAAAATTGCCTGATACTCACAGAGTGTGAATGATGCAGCTAATTTGGTTTTCCACGGTGCTTCAAAATGCTTCACACCACGGCGGAAAATCTGTGTAGTTTTCTTCCGACATTCTACCGTCAACTCTCAGTCAGAGTGCCAATCATTAAACTGGTTTTCTGTGGGCGTAGATGGATTTCTCTGCGGGCATGCTGTTTTCCCTTGGTAGCGGACCATATGGAAAAGAAAATTTTCTTTCTGGTTGTCCTCTTCCTTTTAATGTAATGATGAGTGTGATGATGATGATGATGCATAGCTTGTGTAAACATGTCGAAATAGTTACCCGGCGACCTAACTAAATCTCCCTTCGTTTTTTGTAGAAAACATACTTTAATTCCTGTTGGTATTTATTTCCCCTCTGATAACCCAATTTTACTCCTTCTGGTGAGCTTACACATTAGTGAGGGATTTCATGCGATAAAACTTTTTGACTGGCCTTGTCCCTGGAACAGTGACTGGAATACTTTTTCTCAGTTTTGTTAAAGTTTCGTTTTTTTCTATCCCCTTCTTGTTCACTCTTCGTTGTCAATGTCGTTTTTCTAATCCATATACTACTGATCATTTGACCAAATGCACTTACTATCACCATTTATTCCAGGGCAAGTTATAAGGGAACGAAAAAAGCGACAAAATAAACGCGTGGCATGACTTCTGTTCCTAAAAGGTTTTGACTTACTTAATACTCATATTATGGTTGGTTGACCTTGCTTAAAACGTTTTTCCCCGTTTCTCCCCTATTTTTCTGATACGTGGTGCACAATCTTAATGCCTCACTACTCCACCTTTTTCCCAAGCAGATAAGTAAGTTGGTAAGTAACTAACCCCAATAAAAGAAAAACGAAAAGGAGGGAGAGAAAGCGAGAATAAAAAAGCCAACTCTCATAAATATTTTTGCTTTTTAGTCACTTCGTCTTCTTTGGCTTCCTCCACCATTTTATTACTTTTTTCTCCTATTCACCGCATCTATTTAGTTTGCTAAGAGAACCACCGACAAGATGAAGAAAAAGGGAGAAAGGAGTAAATGGGGAGTGTAAGAAAACAGGCCTTTAGCACACTGAACGCTTTTTAAAAACTGGTCTCAAAACCCCAGGCTAATCAAACAGCCTTTAAAACTCCTGCTATTCAAATGATGCATCGTTTGTCCTCCTTCCCACGCTCTTCAACCACGGCAGCAGCAGCAGCAGCAGGAGAGAAAGCGAAAACTAGACGAAAGAATACAAGGTTGGATAGGGAAACTGGAATCAGTATTATAGCTATACTTGCTCTAATGTTGGTAGACGTAGTGGGAGAAGAAACTTGCCTGTCACAATATATACATAATTTGAACTTGCCTGCTTCTCTTCCAATAATGCACTGTGTGTGCTCCTTCGTTACAAAGTGTTTTCCCGATTGTTACTACAAAACCCATTCTTCTCTCTCACCCCTCTCTCTTCTTTGCATTTTCAAAGCTCCCCTACTGCGCTAAAGAAAAGACTATCTGACAAAGTCATTATGCGAACATAGTGAGAGCATAATAACGTTTTTTATTTAAGCCCATCCTTCTCTTTTTCAAGGAGTTTTTTACGCAGAGGAAAGAAGAGAGAGAGAGAGAGAACCAGATATTCCGATATGTCCTCGCATTTAATGTGGGAGTAAGTGTGTATTTGTGTATGCACAGCATGTATAAATGAAGGAGAGAAAAAAAATCTGAGAACCAAACTGATAGAAATATCAATTGATGAAGGAGAAAGAAATGTGCACTCAGTCATTCACTCGCTTACTCTCTCACTCGTTTTCTTTTTTCTCTCTCTCCCCCTCGCATTTCTCAATACTTTTGCTGTGTGGTTGGTTAAGTTAATGTGGAGGAAGAGTGAAACACTATCACTACTCGTTCTACTATGAAATGCTTGTTCAACAGGATACCTCCGCCGTAGGAACATATGCAACCTCACGAACAAATGAGGGAGCAAGTCTCCTACTTAATGCATACGTGTATTTATGTATGACTTGCAAGAAAAAAGAGACGGAGAGAGCAAAAGGGAAAGAAAAATACTGCACGAGAATTTTAAAGCGAAATTTTCTCTTGGAATATAAATTTTTTTTTCGTTCCCTCTTCATTGACAATGATGATGGTTCATGATGCTAACCAACGTGGTGGTAGATGTGGTGATGGTGGCTTCTCCCAGAGAAAAAAATGCATATTGTAGTTCTCCATTCTTGATTACTTTCCCAAAGAATTTCAATAACTTGTAGTGTTAGCTAACGGCAACCACCAATGCATTTTAATCGTTCCATGTTCAAACTATAGCTTGGCGCCTTCATCGTGCTAGATACCTACACACATCTCTCTCCCTCCCTCCTCCTCTCTATGCGTGTGTGTAGTCGTTTTCTCAAAGCAGACAAGGGACCCCCAAAATGGTACGTAGTACTAGGCGTCCAGAATGAGAAAATTTTTAATGTCTATCTATCGTTTTTTCAGCCTCCCTAAAATTCGCTTCTCTCTCTCGTCAGGCTAGTATATCAGAGCAGAGCACAAGTAGTTGTACGATGGTGGTTATGCTTCTCAAATCAAAATGATTTACGTGAGGAATCGTTTCCTCTGACTAAAATTTGCATGTTTGCGTATTCCACTAATGACCTTACTGTACACACACACACATTCAAAAAATAATTTACATGCGGAACAGCAAGGAAAAGGTTGGTGTACTTTCTTTCTCTCTATGTATACGGTTTTTTCTCGTTTTTTCCGTTGAAACTGTGTATTCCATTGGGTTGTATTTATTCACTAGGCTACATTAAACTTCCCCTTTGAAGCTCACTTTCCTCAATTTTAGTGTTCTGTATAAAATTCAATTGCTACACAGAGATCCCACCATCTACAAAAATACTATAGGTACTCACACTCACCCATGCAAAATACATGGCATTATTTTTCCATCGACCATCTCTAAAGTGGATTATACATCACTCTGTGTGTATACTAAATACTATACGTCCAATAGTGTCTGTTATTGAAACACTTCATCAGAATTTCCCTCAAGTTTTATTTCTCTAAAAACAGAACAAAGCAGAAAAAACTGTAGTGTTATCATCCTCGTCGTCATCTTTTTCATTCCTAACCAGATTTACATAGTCAAGCAGCTAAAGTACACAGGCCAAAACGAAACGCAATACCGATAAATTTGCGTGTTTTTGAGCGCCGTCCGTCTCTGATGATCATCACAGCAAAAGGGACCGAAAGAGATTCCCTTTACCAACCGACAGAGTACACATACACAGCGGAAATACTAGCAAACTCATGCATGATAAAGACGACAAGTCATGATGATAACGATGATGCTTCATCGGGTCATTATCATCATCATCCTTCCCATCATCCTCATCCTCCTCCTCGTTTCCTGCTTTTCCCTTTGTACTCCCTTATTGCGAGCTTGCACGCCACCAAAATTGTGTAATGAATTTACGACGATGATGAATTAATTAACCAACAAAACAAACCATTGTCGATGATGTGATGCGTGCAAAAATCTTGAGCGAGTACCTGCCTGCTTCTCTCTACATATATTTCTGTTTTCTCTCTTGTGCTTTAAGCCCTTGTGTGCCCGCCTCTATTTCTGGAGGCAGGCAGGCAAGGAAGGATGCCCACCACCGCAATGAGGACGATCCTGTTGATGAGAATGATAATGAGTCCCTCAAGTTATATCGCGGCTCTCATGCATGCATAATGAATCCTATTAATAATAAATAAATGCTGTGCACAACATCAACATGTCGTTCAATACCTCAAAAATCTGTATTACAATTTGGACAGATAGGAGACAAGCCACCACATTTTCAGAGAGAGAGAGGCAGAGATATTCCTTTGAAAATGAAAATCTGAAAGGTGTATGCATGGTTTATAAATAAATATGACATGTACACGATTTTCGTCAACAACCTCGCAAATACATACATCCCAAGCGAGAAACAATGACAGTCTTGTTTGTTGTTTAACTGAAAACATCCTCCACATTGTCGTCATCATCGTCATCCTACTCGTCGTCGTCATCATCGTTCCTCTTCTGACAGGGAATTATCGCTGGAGCGACACAAGCACTACAGCACACACTGACTTATGTGCAGTCAGCAGAAAGAAATTAGGAAGCAGAGGAGCATAGCGTGAGTAGTGTAAAATGACAAGGACACACTTGTAAATACACATAATATGTCAAACCTATTTGTGAAGTAGTGCGGTTTATGTACTTTGTTTTTGTGCTTCGTAGAATTGCTGTTGTTGTTGTTGTTGTTGTTGATTGTTTCCCAAAGAGTGTCTGTCTCCAGCAGAGAGTTTCACAGAATATTTTTCAGTCTTTATATTAAATAGGTAGTTTGCACGCAGTAGCGGAAAGAGTGGGGAATAGAGACGACACACGAAAAAATTAAGTATTAAATGGTTAAAAGCTGGTTTTCCGC
Source organism: Callyntrura guangdongensis (assembly GCA_027744295.1). Lineage (NCBI taxonomy): Eukaryota > Metazoa > Arthropoda > Collembola > Entomobryomorpha > Paronellidae > Callyntrura > Callyntrura guangdongensis. The sequence goes on from JAHZNB010003278.1 coordinate 49,735, forward strand.
TTCAGTGCTGATGATGATGCTCTGTCCAAAAATAACAACACCAAAAACCGGCAACGGCAGCGAACCGAGGCAGTGCCGAGCAGTGAAACAAACTCGTGTTTTTCCTGACTTGCTGCTACCATGCATAATATTTCAAAGTGAGAGGGAGAGAGAGAGAGAAGGCAGAGGAGACAAAATGAATGGTTTGTGGCTTTGTTCCTGTTATTGCCATACCAGAACCGGGATATTGTTGTTATTATTATGAATTTCGTGAATAAATAAATTGTTTGTTCTTTTTACAGAAAAAGAATCATCATTATCACAATCGTCGTCATTTTCTGTGCTGGTGCTGTTGTGTGTTCTTCATTACAAGGGAGCATGGTACCAACAAGCACGGCATGTGTATGTATATATTTTTTTAAAGTTACATGCTTGGCATGCACCACCACTGCCACAAAGTGTACGGCATGACGAGGACGGCTAGTTTGCGTGTCATCATGTACTACAATAATAACGCATGTATGCACTTGCAACAGAGAAATGGAGAGAAAGCGAATACGGAGAGGGAGAAGAAATGAAGATGAAAAAGAATAGACAGAGAAAAAGAGAAATTATTCATTCTTTGTCGTTGTCTCCTCCTCTCGTCATCATCCTCATTCCCCTCGTTATTTTGAAAGAATAACTGAATACATGGACGGCTATGATATGATGATGACGATGACGATCAGCATCATCGTGAACCATAATAATAAGTAACTTTCACTTTGGCATGTACACTCACAACAAGGCATACAGTTTTTTTTCTCCGCCGAGTTTCTCTTCCATGCTCTACTGCTGATGCGATGGTGGCACTACTCTAAAAGCAACCAGAGAAGCGGTATTCAACGTAGAAAAAATGCGACGGAAAGTTGTATTCTCTGCTTTTCTATTTCATCCATTTATTAACCATGCCAATGTCAGTGTCCATGGAAGCCGGGTAGGTCTCCGATGTACATATATGTATGTACGCTGTATACGAGGTCCAGGCTAGCAACCAACCATGCATGACTAGATGATGTGGATAGAAAAGAGACACACACAGCGAGAGAGAGAGAGAGGAAAGAGTAAATAAAGCTTGCTTTGTACTCCTTGCTTTGGTATGTAATGTGCAGGTTTTAACTTTTGTAGTAGCACTGGTATTTGTACAGAAGAGACAACAATCTGTGAGTGAGTCGTCTGCAGACGGGGCAAAAGGAACATTTCAAAATATACCTACATATATTTCGAGTCACATCGAATCTACTGTTAAAGTAGGATGTATGCACACAAAAGTTGTGAATAACATCCACTACATCAATATCACAATTACGGTTATTCTCCAAATAAAACCACTGTCACTCCCATTATTGCACTACTTATGCATGTCAACTGATAAGTAAAATGCAGAGTTCTGCATGACAGCACTTTGGCGATTGCTTACCGCCACTGCCACCACCACTACACAGCCTCTGTTGTGCACTCAATCAATGCTATAATGTGGTTTCAATGAGAAACTCCCACCAGATAAAACCCAAGCCATAAAAAATGAACCATCGTCGTTGTCGTTCCTGTACTCATCGTTCGTGTATCGCGCAGATTGCATTATTTGCGGAGCTAAAATGTGTAAAGTAGAGAGCGACCACACGGAAAGAACGAAATCAGCAATCATATTTGATTGATACTCTTTTTTAAAAATATGATAAAATATTGGTCTACATACCTCGAGGAAGAGCCCTCCCTTGTGTTCTCTCTTCTCTCTCTCTCTCTCGCACGTCACTCGATTTTATAGGGACCCTCCGAAGATGCTCTTGTTATCCCTTAAATATAGGCGAGATGATAATGTGAAGATTTTTGAGCGTGCACCGAAACAGATAAAATAATACCAAAGTATTATGCACTCTACCGTCCCAACAGTATTTTTTTTTCATTTTTACCCGTGCCTATACAAACCCCGCTGCTGCTGCTGCCGCTTTTTTCCATATATTATCATTTGTATTGAAAAAAACATACATTATTCTTCACAGTAGCACGAAATATTTACTTTGTATACACACGTTGTACTACTTTACTTTGTTACCATTTTTATTTTTTTATCGCTCCATCAAAAACACTTACATAGAGAGACACACGCAGTCTATGTAAATCCATCCCTGTTTTTCATTTCCATTTATGGCCTTGTGTCCCCATGAAATTGTAGAGTTCCCTCTAAAGTGCACACTGAAAGCGGAGATGGGTAGTACAACAGGGACGACGACTAGGCACCTGGCAAATTAAAAGGTGAGATGATGGTGGTGCTACTAGTAGAAAAAAACCCAAAATATACACTGGTAATTTGAAACTACGATATAAGAGAACACGGAATACTATTATTATTATACGCCCCCGTACGTGGGTTTGTTCCCCGGAGTAGGTAATATCGCTAGACACCGACAGATAAGTACCGAATCAAGTCATGTGTCGAAATACGAAGAAGTCGCAGTTTTGTTGCTGCATTGTTGAGCCTGTTTACCTTGGAATGAGGAAGAACACAAGGTACGGAGAAGGGAGAAAGAAGCGCGCATTAGCGATTACTCTATCATCGTCTTTACTGTTAAACAGGCTTTTTTGATAGTATTTGTGTATGAGTGTGCACACATTTTTCTCAGATAAAAATCCCCGATTTATGCAAATATTTCATTCGAGGGTTTATTTATAGAAAGATAGCAATGTGTTCGTTTTTCATTCTGATTTTACATCACCGTCTATTTTCTTGTACTCTGCTGGGATATTCGACACGCGTACTGCACACACGTACACGTGAATATATTTATCCTTTTTACAAGATTTCGCGCGTTTTTCACCATCGGATAAAGAGAAACAGAAACAGAATGAATCTTGAAACCTTTTCTACTTGTATTACGCTTCGACTCGGTAAAAATCAACAGCGTATCTCTCTAGTACATCCGTAGTCTCGTTTGTAAGAGAAAAAAATGCAAAAATTTACATGTGTGTTATTTTGATATCATTGTATAACATAATAAGAACGTGGATGAGACGTCGTCCGTACGTGTAGCTTTCGTCCTTCTGGATAATATGTCGAGAGAAAAAGACCGAAAAAGGAATAAGTTGGTAAAAAGCCGTGTTTCTCGAAAAGAGTTGGATGTATTTAGTTTCTGGCGTTATTACTAACTGCTATTAATATCGACATCATGCATATATGATATGAAACAATTTGGCCCGGCGGAAGGGAACAGCGAGAAGAGACGTGAGAAACGGAGTATGAGGCAAAATGAGAGTTAAGTATCGTTGACGGGAAGAGAAAAAAGTATCTAGAGCGGCTTTTCCGTTATCATCATTCCCATCAACATTGTCCCTGAGAAAAAAAAATCCGACATCCTTCTTTCCAGACAGGAAAACACTTGCGCGCCTGGTATTCATAAAGGAGAAATATGCCAGCTGTACAGCAGCAGCAGCAGCGTGGCAACTGACGGTCTGAGGGAACTCTGAGGTTATGAGAGATGGGACTCTGAAAAAATGCTTTTCTCTCTGCTGAATTGTAAATCAATGGTTTATAAATGTAAATGAGTGAAAGAGAAGAAGATAGATACAAACCGACTGCATTATGATTTCGACAGCGAGGGTGGTCGGTCTATATGTAGCATTTTTTGGAGAAACTGCTATTTTCCAGGAAGGACAAAATCTTGGCTATGCGTGCATATAAGAATCAGGTTTGGTGCACTCGTTATTATTATTCAGGTATTCTTTCAAAATACCCGAGAGTATGCTTCTCGTATGCAGCTACTACCAATGTTATGGATGATAATGATGTATGCACGTCTTCAGACGCTTTTTTATTTTTTGTCTTGAGTCGGTGATGCTGATTACTATGCGAAGGTCTCATATTGTCATTTTATTTTAATACGGAGATAGACAAGAGGTTTACTTAAAAAAATTATCGACACAAAAAAGCAGAGATGTAGCTAGCAAGACACAATTTTCCTCTGCCTCTGATTTTTCTCACTTTTCCTCACAGCCTGTTCTTCAACAAAAATGCGAGCACTAAAAGAAAAAGAATAAAGCGGAGGTTTCAAGAGAAATAAATACAGACGTGACGATAATAATAAAATTAGCAATGTTTTTTAAAAGAAAACTTTCTGCGATGAGTATTTTGACCTTAAAAACCCAGTTGGAAAGGCACATGCCTTGACGTCTGTGTCCGGTGTTCCATGAAGTAACTCGCAGAGGGAAAGTAAAAAAGATGGCCATGAATATTCCATGGACCTGTCCGACTAGGTGTGTGTATAAATATATGTAAGTTTTCCTGGCACGATTTTTGCGTGCTGTACTTGAAAAGGAGACATACGTGTATGTAATGTGTTTGTGGAGACAACTTTTCTACTTACCTGGCTTTCTCCTACTTTCACCGACAACAGTCTGGTCATGACTATAGAAAAAGTGATGTGGAGGGTATTATCAATGCAGTGTGCGTAGAATAATCGTAAGAGTCATTCTGCGAAAAATCTTTTTGAAATGTAAAAAATTTGTAAGCCATCGTAGTAGTGGTGTCATTGTGCCACCAGGACAAAATATATGTATGTAAGTAATTTTATTATGCCAGAGGAATAATAATAACAGTAACAAGTGAATAAAAACCTGATACCCTGATATTGGTCCATAAAATTAGCAAGAGCTAGTGTGGTAACGCCATTACGTATGTAATTTTGTTGCCAGCAGATCATAGAATTTTTTAGGCCGGAATGGAACAGAGAGAGAGAGAGAGAGGGAAAATGGTTTACAATGTGCTTCCACTCGGAATTTTTCTTCTTCTCTTGTAAAAGTGATAGTAATAATAATAGCCCAAACTAGAGAATGGAAAGAGGTTGGCTGTACATGTTACACGGCAGTAATAGAAGAGACAGAGAAGGGAAAGAGCATCATCATAAAATCGGATTTAAAACCTCGTGAGAAATTTTCTCCTGACGGCTCTCCCCGTGCTCAAATAATGGGATGAACACATTTACTCAGGAAAGTATGGATGATGACGACGATGCTGATGGGAATGTGAGCATTATCAAATATTCTAATATGAATATGCAATATGAAAAGGTGAGCCATTTTTACATTTATCTGCATACATATTATGCGGTTTTATTACGTCTCCCGACCGTGCGTATTCCGAACATTTTTATATTTTTTTAAACTGTCACCTTACGATTTGTGCAGGAATCCTTTATGAATTGAGTTTTATTTTCGTATAACTCTTCTCAGAACAACATTTAATTATTATAAAACATGGAATAATTGCAATATTTTAGTTTGTCTTGTAGTTTATCATAGTTTTATAAAAAAACATTTAAAGCTATTTTTGCTAGTAATAAGATTAGTCTCTGACTCCCTGCGTCGTTTGCAACTTCACAATGAAAAGAACCTTGAATTGGTGTATTCGTTGAAAATATTTTTATGAGAAAAATATTGAATTATGTAATTGCAAATGTTTAATAGGGTAGTCTCATCACAAAAAACTTAACTTGACAATTTAGAAGATTAGAAATGGTCTGTATTCTCCCAAGTTCGGCGTTTCTAATACAATCCTAACTTGGTGGGTGACAGGTATTGGAAATGCGATGGAGAAGATCATTTCCCTTTTTAAAGCCTACCTTTTCTTTAGGTGAACAATGCTCTAGTTCTACCTGGTAGGTACTTATAAAGTGTGCGTGTGTTTGTGTGGGTATGAATGCTTACGTTAGCATTATCCCAAAAATAGACGGGTTTCAATTGGATCAGTTCTCATTCTCAAATATTCTCGGACTAGTGGCCTAAGTTTTGATGGGAAAAACGTTCATTCTTTATGTGATGTACTTTTTTGCACAACTTGCACATCTTTACTGCGGCCGTATTAAAAGATAATATATAGGAGAGATAGAGAGAAAGAGTGAGAAGTAGAGAGAGAAATTACTGTGACAGTTGAATCTTCCAAGATCATAACATATGATCATACAAAAGTAAGATAACTGTTATATAGTGAAGGGGAACGCAAACGGCGCTTTTTCAATGGTGATCCCATAGCCTTTCCCTGCGACGCCTTAATAGGATTACAAAATGCTCGTACATAATAACAATAATAAAAATAATAGCATATACAGACGTGATTTATTGTAAATTAAACGAAGGCCAGAATATTTTTTATTTTTGTTACTCCACGTATTCATTTTCCCTATGGGATAATAATGACGTCTACGAGTGCCAGTTCTCTGCGTACCCATGCAAAAATGTTCCGCAGAAACCAGCACAATATTATTCTTTGTTGGTGTGGTGACGACGTGGGAAAAGAACAAAGCTATTACAAAGGTGCATAATAATGAAAATGGAAATAGATAGCGATGACACGCAAAAACCTTTTGTGGCAGAGCCTTACACACTCGACTGTAATTGAGACTTGAGACCTCATAGTACATTCTCGTGTGTATCCCTTGTGTATAGTCATTTCTTTTTTGGGACTTTTCTCTCTAGAGAAAAATAATTGGGTTGGCAAAACCGGATATTAAAATAGGGACAGTCACCAACAATACAGACAGGGTCTGTCGTGTCAACGACACCGACCAACCTTCGAATTCAGAGAAAGTGTCAAGGTTGAACCATTGGGAACGTTGCTGTCATTTATTCATTAGTTAGGTAGCCATTTTGATGCGTTGATTTTATGTTCAGAAGTTTTCTTTGTCGCAGGTATCGTCTTAATAAACGAGTTTATTGTTCGTTACACAATATTTTATATATAAGGAAGGCTATAAGATTTATATAAAAAAGCAAAACATTGTTAATTTTATTTGTACTGATAGGTGGAGAAGGACAATAGTTAACTTGTGAAATCCGGAAAATAATGTCGTCAGGCTTCCAAGAACGGAGAATAACTTCCCAACAACACAATTTTCTCTGCACTCTTTCCGAAGAAATAGGAGCTTCTTTTGTACAACTCAAACAGATTTTTTCTTAATGAATGCCGCTTGTAAAAAAATTGTTTTTGTCATCATGAGAACCGTCTCATAGAAGCAGAGAGAGAGAGATGCCCAATTTAAATACTCACTCGAGCTGCGCGTAGGTAGATATAGTATATGCACCAGACACCAGAGAAGAAGATTTATCTTTTGTATAAATTACACGACAACTCTTGAAATTGTGTTGGGTTCAAATTAAAAGGAAACAAAAGTATAGACCTGTAGTTGTAATAGTAGAAAAAACAAGTAACTTTTATACCATTATGTAAATTTTTTGGTATTACGTAATTTTTGCAATTCCTCTCTCGTTACTAGTTTTTACTTGTTTGCCTGTCCGTGTATGTAGGTGTGTCACTCTTTAAAAAGTTTTCTTCCCAGGAAAAAGTACAACACAAACCACCTTTAAAACGGTGGGAATTGTGCACTTTAGTGGGGCTCTTTCTGGATTTATACCTTGTCGTAGATACAATTGTGTTGATAAAGCAGTGTAAAAATGCTGTCATTCTGTGCTATTGACATGTCCTGAATTGTGTTTAGCCCATCCATTAAAAATCCCGTTATTTTACCGCTGTTAATTTATTCCAAATGCCACTTGAAGCCGGGTTCTAAAATAACATTAACTACTTACTGGCTTTTTAAACAAGACATGATGTCTCATTTTCTGGTTTTAGACCCATGTACGAGCTTCCATGCTGCAGAAAAAGAAAACTTTTGTAGCTCTATATTTAAGTGTAGTAGTAGTATGAAACTGACTTTCTCCCTGTTCTCCCTCCTCATCTTTTGCCTACTTCCTCAATTTTCTAACGGTATTTATACTTTAAAATGGGGAGGAAATGACAAAGTGTTATTGGTAAAGTGTGCAATGAAGCGGGAAGAAAGGGAGAAAAGAGAAAGTCGTAAGTTGGCATTCTTTTTTCTTCTCTTCTACACTTGGTGGTGTGCTTAATGAAGATTGACTAGAATTAAGATAACGGCATCTTTTACTCCTCTTTCGTCTTCCTCATCCCTTCTACTTTCTACTTTTTGTACTCACTTTTTCCTTCGTCTCTCTTCATTGTCTTCCCAAAGGGGCATTAGTTACACGGAAACATGTTCAAGAAGAAAAGAGGAGTAAAGTAAGTGGAAGAATGAAAGCTTGTGTGCATGCAAGTCAGCGAGAAAGAGCCAGTAAAAGTAAGAATGAGAGAGAAAAATCTTTTGGGCTTGATACATGATGTCTCCCATTTTTAAGCCAAGGCGTTCATCGTATCAACTACTGAATTACAACAACGTAACTAGGTAGCTAGTTTGTTCTCGAAAATTGTTGAAACTACACACTACTCTCGACCAGGTCTGTATGATTAAGAAAAGCGGGAGCAAAAGAGCAAGCAAGGAAGACACTCTCTGACACTTTCCATAACATATGACATACATGCATAATAAAGAACATGTAGCCAAACCTAAAGTATGTCACATACTTATAAGCACACTCTCACTTCTCCCATACCAAACTTACACTCGATACTATACGGTCTGCCACAAAGTTAGTTTCACTACTTATTTTTTTCTTTCTACTTCCCAGAACTTTTCATTCCCTGTTACGTGTGGCGGAAGCTTTAGGGTGATCTTTTTTGTACATGAAACAAGAAAAGAGTAAAAGAGTGAGAGACTTGTGTTTTATCTCTCTCTCTCTTGCTGTGAAACTTGCTAGTTGCTGTTTTTCAGAGCATACGGTGACATTATCTACTTTAACTATACGTACCATGTGTAAACGTGTGCGTGTGTGCAAACTCACCCAGGCGGTCTGAAACGAATACCACCGTCATCACCACTAATGCATTTAACTGCACATAACATTCCCTAGTTAACCTATAATTTATAAGAGAGATAATGCCGAGGATGAGGTATATGATGATAAAATGATAAAAAAGAGTTCTCTTTTTGAAAGTCAACTAGACAGAAAAAGTCTCTGAGTCAGACATTTAAACCCACTAAAAAGTGGCTACAAGAAAAAGGATAAAGGTGTGAAGAAAAAATGTAGCACTGTAAAAAGTTAACAACGGAAAAGAGGAATTTTGAACACTTTATTATTATATACAAACTAAGTTTACTCACACATATACACAACCACTTTTCACTTTATTTCCAGTACTTTCTCCGCTTTCCCTGAAGAAGGTCATTTCTTTTAAAAAGAAATAAAGTACGGTAGGGTGACCAAAAAGGTAACATGTAGTAATAATATTTATCCCTGAAACTTTTTTGTTAAATGGAACACCATTATGAGCTGCTTATGCTGAAGCTTGCTGTATGGCGAAGAAAACTTGGGAGTCTTTTTCTATTATATAAATTTCGCTGCAATTTTTGTCAAGATAGGGGTGTTTTTAAAATTAAAGAGTTTCATAGTTTAAAGTACCCTTAAGACACTCAATAAGGCACATACATATAGCTGAGGTAGTAAAGCTACTGAAACTGGGTTCCCGTCCACTGTTTAAACTTATATGGTGACTTTGACAACGACATGGAGTGGACGAAAATACGAAGGATGCGAATGAGGGCGAAAAATATAAAATATGTGTTATGGTTTCTTAAGGTAGAATAGATTTTCTGGAAAAAAAGATAAGAGCTTTTTTGTTCTCTCAGGGTAAGGAAAAATAATGTGCAAAGTTTTTAAATATTGTAAAATTTGCAAGAAAAAAGGAAAAAGTTACAGTCTACTTACTACTTTCTGCTTTATTTCCTCTACATTGCCCATCCTTTCTCTTCCCCTCACTGCCTCTTTCCCTTCAGCGAAGGAAAAACAAAAATGATAAGAAAATGACTATCATTACCTACATTTAAGAGGACGGCGTGTAATATAAGAGTGTCCTTAAGAGAGAAAAAAAGTTCAAAAAAGCCAGGAGTACGTAGTAGTAGTAGTAGAAGATCTGGTAAATGTGCATGGTAATAATAATAACGTTAATAATATGCAACATGCAAATTCTCAGATAAAGTTTCAGCTTTCCTTCTTGGATGTCATGAAGGCAGCTGGAATAACGTTTTCTCTTTTGCTAGGACCTAGGACGTGGGAACTGTCAGGGTATATGCGGGAGAGAAATAGGAAATTTGATCTCCAACTTGTGAAAAGGAAGTGAAGGAAAATGAAGGGTAACAGGGATTGTTTTTCAAATACGGCATCTAGAAGAAAACGACATGGTCGGGCTATTAGCAGAGACAATACGCAATCAGCATTCTTGCTTGGATGTCCACACAAAATGGTCAAAGTAACGAGCAGGATGATGATGACAATAAGGAGAACTGAAGGGAGAGGGAGCGAAAAAGATATGATGGTCGTGGGAGAAGGATAAAACGAGGAAATATAGTTTAAGATTTGCCGTCAAAATAAGTAGAGTGATATGAGGGTATGTACAAGGAGGAGCGGTGTAATATTATAAAGGAAGACTCGCACAAACATGCGCATCTATTTTCGAGGTACACATCAGCAACGAGAATAACGATGTGGTTGGGGATATACTATGGCTAACTTGATGGAAAATGAGTATGCATTATCTTAATGATGATTTCAAGATGCGTCCTCGGAGTTGCTGTGACAAGGACAGTGTATATAGCAGCAGCAGCAGTGATGATGATAAGCTTACTTATAGACAGTGAAATCTGAAGTGTGTTTATGTAGACCAGCATTCGTCCGTAAAACGAAAAAAAAATCAGTTTTCTACAGAGATGCCTTCTCTCTTACAATGAGTAAATAAACGAGAAAGAGGAAATTGGACAGGAGGGAATTTCAACGGCATGCTGGAGTTGTGCTGTTTGCCTAAAAATGTGCACCTGCTACACTTCGTGTGTATATCAGTCGGTACTTTTGTGTGCTGGAATTGAAGATATGGGTAGCGACAGCACCACCATGTGTACTTGTTAGAATGCTTCGTGAAGAAGGAAGAAAAAATGACAATTCTTAATCAGGTTCCAACTACATCTTCTATACCCAGTGCGAAAAATGTGAGGAAAGGCAAGACAAATTTCAGGTTTAATTTTTCTCTCGAATAGCCACATTACTAATGTGAAGGAGAGTCGTATTAGAGACGATCAAAACAATCCTAGACGACAAAAGTCCTCGACAGGTCACGTAACGTGACACACGTTTAAAGCAGAACAGAAAATATCTAGCTACAACAATATACACATACAAATTTAATGCTTAAATACAAAGACCGATGCAGACCCAGTCAAATTTACATTAACGAATGGGAAAATACATATCTGGATTCACCAGATTTTAATGTTTTTGACTAAAATATATTTGTATATGAGCGTATACTCCACAATTTGTGGTTACTACAAGTGGCATTCTTATTTATTATGTATAATACTGTTGCAGGAAAATTCTCCGAAAGTGGAATAATGATATGTCGTCACAAACATGTCACTGTTACAAGATTGGGTGCAAAACGAGTTAATTTTGTCGTTGACAGAAAATGAATAAAATACAAGCATACCTCACACAACACACAAAGTAAGGTTTGCTTATAACCACTCTCAAGCATGTAACATGCCTGTCTTGTTTTGATTGCGACAAAAGAACAGACCCGTTGTTTTGTTGGACACTTCTACGAGTGTGCCCACGCAAGCAAAGAAAGAGGACTCGTAAATTGTAAAGTAGTAAAATAAAAAGACATTTTCTTTGTTCCAATTGTTCATCAAAGAACACATTATAATTTTACTACGCTCTATTTTTTCATTTCAACGATATGCTTTACGATTTGATGCGCTAACTTGTCGTGCGTACACTTTTCGAGAAAAAAAACAATACCAGGTACCAAGGCAACTATGGTAGAGTATACCAAAGGGATTTTTTTTCTCTCGCTAAGGTAGGCAATCCATAACAGGGTCTCGTGGAGTAATGCACACTAATAAAAGTATATAGCCCTTTTTCTATGAGTAATACGGTAACATGTTGCAAACGTATTGATATTCTTTTTGGTGCTACAACTGCTCCTTCATTTTTCTCTCATCGTGTTCCCTTCACGCTATCTTCACTGCAGCTGCTACTTTTTCTCTTTTCGAGTGTGTCGAGCCAACGAAAGTGAGTGAGATTGACAGTAAAGCTTAAGAAGGAGAATGCCTCTCGACATGCAAGTACTTCACATTTTTTTTCTTTGCCAGACCTACACAGCACGGTTTTAAGGTAAATATCTAGGTTGATAGTGCGCGAAAAGAGTTGAACAACCAAATCTCTCTCTCTCTCTCTCTCTACGCACATTTTATGTTTCTATGTGAGAAAAAAGTTATTAGCCGCTTATTCGCAACTTTGAGGCAAAGAAAGTAAACGGGAAAGAGAGAGAGAGAGACAGAAAAGAGATAACAAAAAATTATTTCATTTCCCTTCCCGTAGTCATCGACTCACTACCATTACTTCTCTTTCCGTTTTGTGCGTAACTTAATGTTCCATCAGAAGAATTGCTTTCCTTTCTCTGAGGATAATAACAAATTTCCGGAGATCTTATTTTACTCGCACTTTTTCCCTTTGCCTCTTTTCCTCCCATGACGATCATTTGACGTGACATATTTATATATAACCTTTTCCTTTCATAAGTTACTTTTTTTTATCGATTTGACCCCTCTCTTTACAACTTTCTACTCGTAGACTTTCCCAAGTGTTGTGTGTTCTCTTTACCGAGATGTCGTCTTATCTTTTAGGCCATTTATGTACACCACACACACATATGCTTAATTAAGTTTTTAGCATTGACAAATTATCACCAGTGTATATCCTGCATAACAATAATGCACTATCTCCGCTGCTGTGTTGCATGCCTGTCTGTTCTTTGGAGTACGTGTGCACGGGTGTGAGATGTGTTGTTACCAATGTCCACAATTCAAGCCACTTTCTCCGTAAAGTTCCCCTTCGTGTCAAGATTTTATCATCTCATCTCCTCTGCTGATGTATGAAAAGGATTATTAAAAGTTTTTTTTTCTGGAAAAGAGGCTCAAGAAGAAAGGGTGTTGTGGTGGCGGGTAACTGGAAAATGTTATTCCTTTTCTTTAGAAGCGTCTCTTGTCATGTAGTAGGCATATAGGTATACATTTTACGGATAAATGTAGGTCCATAAATGAATGCATCTCTACACAGACACTTTTTTGTCCCATCTTCCTCTCGAGTGCTCCCCTTTCCTGTGGCATCAGTACATTTCGTGTCCACCGTCGTCTTCGTATTTGTCGTTGTCATCGTTGTATTTATGCATGATGAAACGTCCTATGTGCCAGTGTGTACCTCATTTCATTTTGTATTCAGAGCAGCAGCAGTAGTACTAGTAGCATTAGTAGTAGGAGCCCGACGTCGGGTTGCATCAAAGGTACAAAAAGTGGATATATTTATGTACTTGTGTGTGCAGAATGGTAAAGTTGTATGTATGTCGGCCTGAATATGGAGATACATACTTGGCTTTTTAGAGGACCTTCTGCTAAAGGAATGCAGCAAATAGCAGCCTCAGATGGTCTTTATGCCCACGGTCGGTGGTCGTTGTCGTCGACGACGATAGTGAGAAGCTAGTAACTTTGTAAAAGGTGCCCTTCTTTTCATTCTATCTTCTTCTCTCTTTTCACCACTGCAACTCAAGCGAATCACTCGCAGAATAAGTGAACAGAAGGGAGTAAGGTACCAGGAATCCTTGTCAGTTGAGGCAGCAGTAGGAGTTGAATAGGAGTAATCGGGGTGATGGTGTTGTGGTGAAAAGATGAAGCATGTGAATAACACATACAGACACACATACTGACTAAATGGTTGTGTCGTAATGGACAAAAGAGACAGAGAGAATCTCGAAAATAGAACGTTAGCATTACACGGAAGTCGTGGTGTGGTGCACTATCATTTTCCATTAGAATACTGTTGGTTTGGTTGGTTTAAACAGAATAAAATAATATACCATATTGGGTCACTGTTGCAATAACAAAATTCTTGGTTAAAGCTCGCGAATAGAAAAACGTAGTGAGGGTATCGGACATACACTTGAACAAGCTGCTCCGTCCTCCAGTTACTGACTTCAGGTGCAGCTGGTTTACTGTATTTACCACTACCAATAGCAACAGAGGAAGAAAAGTAGTTCTTTTTTGTATTATTCGTCTGTCTTCATAATACTATTGATCATTTCCACTTTCACTAAACTTTTCTCTCAAATTACAGTTCACTTTGTACATGTCCGAGAGAACTGGGAATATCGTTTTAGTTGTACAACGCTGTATAGACTCGATGGACAGAGACTACAAGAAACTAGAAAAGAAGCGCGCAGGTTTATTGAAGAAAGTGATTTCAATAAATACGAAGACAGCGTGGAAAATGTGGCAGAAAAAAAAGTTCAACGAAATTCTCCTCTTCTTTTCCCCTCTTTTTCTAATAATAATAAGATAGTGCTATGAAGAGAAAAACAGAAAAAACTTTATACTTTGCGTAAATATTCTCTTTTTTTGCCGTATCCTTTTCTTCTTCATCCCTTGTGGATAGATACGTGAACTCACGTTATATTGATGCACTCGAAATACCGGACATTATTATAGGCCCCAGACGCGTTATTCTGCCACCGTCACTATCATCTTGTTCAAGTGCATTTTTTACTGAATATGCTGTCAGGACATTACGTTTAAAACAGTGCCTGCGTAATGTCAACTGGGAAGGCTGGGTATTTTTTGAGAGGTAGGTTCATAGGTCGGTCGGTCGGTGGGTTACAATTTTAAAAGAAGGTGATTGAAAGAAAGGAAAAAGTGTTTCTCATTTATACTATTTTTCTTCCTTTTCTGCCTATTTTCTCTCCGTCCAATTCCATTTTCAATTTTTCCCGTTGTCATGCTAAAAATGCATAACCAACTGAGAAAAGAGACGACTGAAAGGAGACACGACACTGGAATAAAAAATAAGCCAAATGATACAAAAATGGAGCGATAGACAATTTAGCTTTTTTTGCTACCACGAAGTACCTAAAGACACGCGTGTCATCGTTTTTTGTCATCGTGTCATGGTAAAACTGCGTCGCTCGTACTTGACAACAATTCTGTAACTCTGTAACTATTAATCCTCTCATCATTTTTACTTTTTTCCTACAAAAATTTGGCACAATGTTTGTCCGTTTTTCTATACTTGCTCGTGTAATGTACCGAGTAACTTTTGTTTAGCTGCACTTTAGTTTGCATATTTTTTTAAATTCTGTTTTATCTAAACTTGTTCTCCTATAAACTGTGTACTCAATTATTTTCCTGTTAGGCTTTGAGTAATTATCAAATTTCCAGCAGATTACTGTATCTCTCAAGAAATATCCTTTGCGTTGCTACCCCAACTGAACATATTGTAAGGAAGGTTAAAGGTTAAGAAAAAAAGAGTAAATGGGAAAAAGTAGAAACTTATGCTCACATTCCAGTGAAGAAACCCAAGCGATTCCTCTCCTTTACGGTACATTTTCTTGCCTTTTATATTTCTTCACTCACTCCAATAATCACGACAAAGTAAACTAGGCACTTTTTCAAGAAGTTAGTACATTTACGTGTTTTTCATTTCACAAATTACGAAATTAAAACCAACAGCGTAATGCGACGTAAATTTAAACTTTTTCTATCCATCTCAGTGCATTGCTGAAAAAATGCCAAAGAAAATAGCCTCTAAAGCCCACTTTCTCTCGCTTTTTTGCCCCCAAACACGCATATTTTGCCATGATATCTTCCTTTTCAAAACACATGATGCACGCATGAATGATGTGCTTTGAGACGGAAGGCCCTGCATGTGTTGACGTTGACATGCTTTGTGTAAAAAAAGCATATTTTAAGAAAGCCTAAAAAACTTTACAAATTCTTTTAGTTCACTACTTGCAAACGTTGAAATACCCTCCCCCCAGAGAGAGAGAGAGAAAGGGCTATCATCCTCACCATTCTTGCAACCAACAACAAGCACATACCTTATAACACAGATTCATTTAAAAGAGAAAAAGAGGCGAAGAAAAGTATGCAACGGCAATGGGGGCTATGATGGTGGCTTAAATATCCAAGTATGGTTGTATAACAACATAGACGTTTTGGCGCGAAAATTCAAGCACTCTTATATTTTTTTTACAAAATTTACCCTTCTATCTAGGTATGTTTACACACACGTTCATTCTTTCGCTCTCTCGCACTAAAATAAGCGATTGTAAAGTTACATACATGCACGCAGTCAAGAGGGAGAAGGAATACTAGGAAGGCAGACAAGAAAAACTTGTTTACAAAACTGTAAACCTGAGTGAATGAAACCCTGCTCTCTTTAGCTCGTTCACGCTTTCTCTTTTTCTATCATCATTTTCGTCGTAGTCGCCCTCCACAACCACCTCACGAGAAGGCGAGTGTGAAGTTTGCAAAAAAGAAGTAAAGGAAACTAGAAGGAATGCACTTTGTTTCGCAGTAGTCTGCATATAAGTTTATTTTTTATGGTTGTATACGACCTGCTGTATCATCATCATCGTCATCATCCAACACATTGGCTACGGCAGAAAAGGCCGGTCTTTTTTGTCTTCGTATAACCTTTTATTGTCTCTATATGTATATTCGGACTCTCTGCCATAGTCATCAGCATCCGCCAGAATCATTGTCGTCGTCGCCGCCGCCATCATTAACATCATTCTCAGTGAATAATATATTTCAATGACGGCGGGGTATATAAAAAATATGATTATGTATGCCTCCTAGTCTATATATCCTTTAAACAAGGGCAGACATCGAAAACACATTCCGTCCATTCTCTTTTACTCTTTCTTTCTTTCTCTTTCTCACTTACATTTAGTTATTCTTTATGGTAGTGTTGTGTTAGTGTAAACGGATTCCATCGCCCTACATCGGTGCACTCCGTGTATGCATGTCTGTACTCATGCCACACTCTGCCATTGAATGAGAATATGAAGAAAAACAAACGGGAAATAGAAAGGAGGAAAAGAGCCTTTCTCTTGCATTCATGTGTTTTTGGCATTTCACTTAAATATCTCTCTTTCTATTGCTGACTTAGTACTGTGGAGAGAGAGAATAATGTGTAATGTGTACATACATATTATGTATATGTGCAGAAGAGATTGTGTGTGTCTGTGTCTGACTTTCGGCAAAAGCAAGTGGAAAAAAAGAAGAAGAAAAACACAAGAGTTGCGAAAAAGAGAGATGGAGAGGAAAAGTGAAAGCTTTTTGGAGGCTTCTCTATAGCTATTTGGCGAATGCTACAAGGCTATGTGCTGTTGCTGCTACTGTTATTAGCGAAAAGAGGAGGAGGATGATGGCAGTGGTGGTTGTAACGGTGGTGTTTGAATTAAATAGTCCTTTTCACCCATTATTTTCAATCCGTTGGAATCCATCTATCTTGCTAAATGCATGCAATGGAATTATATGGAATGGCAAGGGCTTTGTTGTTGCTGTCGTTTTTTCCGTTGCTGCTGCTGGGGTTGTTGTTGGCTGATGACACACAGTGGTGGTGTGTGAATGGGATGCCAGGAGTAATAAAAGTAGTAAACCAGTTTATTTCCGGATGACGATCATGATTGGGATGCTGGCCATCTCGTGTAAATGATGATATCTCAAGAATTATCTATTAAAGCATATAGTCGTCGTTGTTGTGTATAGCGAAATTACATATACACAGAAAAACAAGAGGGGGATAGGGCACGTTGTTCCCGGATATTAATGAGCAGTTTAAGTTTTGATTTGAATATAAACAGCGTTATTAGCATGACTTGGTTTTTGGAACTTGGTTGATGATGGTGATGACGATGGTATTTCTCCGAGTTTTCCTGGCTGTAGTAATGTCTTTATTTTTGTGTTATACTACTACTACACAGCCAGTTACAGTGTGCGTACGCGGAGGTTGAGAGGAAAATTGGTAATTAATTAATTGTACTTTATGCTGATGACAATGTTGACAAAGGGAATGATTGTTAGGAGAAATACGCGGACTTCAATCTGCGCGCACACACACACACACACAAAGGTTTAATTAAACAATTTTCCTGGCGACTTCATTACTGCATCCGGCAGCTCCAAATTGCAATGGCTATTAGAATTGTGTTATCAGCCGGGAGAACGGAACAGTAATTTTATTCAAAGTGTGCCTTGTTTACATTAATCATTGTCAGTGTACTTTCACCCTGTTGGGTCATGTGTGGAATTCTTGTTCACGGGGAAAATGCGTCGATGTAAGGTTGTTTTGCGGGAACCGTTCCCATATTTATTTACATATGTATCTATTCATATATTATGATACATATATATCTTACATGTAAGTAAAAAATGTTGCCATGGTCGTCAATATCGGAAAATTTAGTACGTACTCAATAAAAGTAGCATCCACCTACGACTACGACGTACTTAATGGTCATCCATAGAAACGAAAGATTTAAGTTATTTTTCGTCGTTAATGAAACGTTTAGTTCCGCATAATGGCAGGTTTTTTGTGTGCTCAAGAAAAAGACTCTGACATTAGTAAGTCATGAGCGTAATTCCATTCCTACCGCCACCACCACCCTCACAACTGCTCCCGATGATTATCGAGTTCAGAGAAGCCAAGGAATAAATTTCATCATAATCACGTATTCCACTTGCTCCAATCATTTATCCAATTTAACCCACTAACCCCCACTCTTTCTTCAAATCAATGCTGTATTATTCTCAATTCTTTAGAATCATGTAGTAAATCGTCGTCGTACTCTTCCGTCTCCCTCTTTCTCCAAAATTCTTTTTAAAAAACTATCAGCCGCATTAAGCTATCCTCCATCGCTCCGTTTCATTTTTAATTTTCTTCGCTATAGAAATTCATTGACTATCTCTCCACCACATTTTTTGGCAAATAATTTTCCACAAAAGGCAAAAAGGAAAGAAAAGAAACCTGTCATATTTTGCTTTTTCGCTTACATGTACGCATATAGGGTGTTTTTCTCTCTCCGTGTGTTACCTTTTATGGTCCTTTTTCAAAAAGGAACTGAAAAGGGCAGATTGCTTTACAACTACTACTGATAAGAGAAAGCGAGCAAGAATAAATTCACTAACGACGTTACTTGTTTCTTTACACAAGAACGCACAACAAGGCTTGCTAACAGAGAAAATGGAAAAATGAAGGAAAAAGAGAAAAAGCAAGAGGATTGCTACATTTATTGAAAAGTATTGAAAAATTGTTGTATCACTGTTTTTGCTGCAGCACCTACCCCCGTCTGCTACTGCTGCTGCCTTTCGTTTTCCCGTTTTTTCCTCTGACGACTAGTAGACACTGAAATGAAAGGGATCATCGAAGGAATAAAAATGAACGACGTGTTCTTCCAACTTTTTTCTTTCCTATAGCTACTCGTTTTTAATATCCTTTCGAACTACTTCTCTCACTTTCTCTTTAGCTTTTGCCTGTCTTTCCTGCTGTTGACTTGCATGATGTATATTATGTACGTAAGTAATAAGGTTTGTATTGAGTGGTAAAATGAATGAAAGTGAAAAAAGTAGCAAATGCACAAGCAAGTTGCTGCAGTAACATTGGTAGCAGTAAGAGTGATAGCACCACTATTTCTTTGGTAGGAAAAAAGGAAGAGTACACACACGTATGAATTATTATTATTACATTCTATGAATGCTTTTCATCCTTTCTCGAGTCAGTGAGCACTTAACGTGCTTATAAACGAGATTACAAAAGTAAATACCTTGAAATCATGTAAAGGTTAAATGGCTGAAAGCCTCTTGAGCTTCTTTTCTCTCTCTCCTTTTGACGACTACTGCATAGAGTACAAGGGTGGAAAATGTAATGTAATGATGAGAAGAAAAAGCAAGAAAAGATGGTGATGATACTCTTCGGCATTACAAATTTTTCTGCCCTGCCGAAAAAAATGTCGAGGAGAAAGCAGACGTAAAGTGAAAGTACAGAAATTTGAAAAGAGGGAAAGAAAGAGAAAAGTAGATTTTTTACTTTCAAGCACGACTCATCCACGCAAAAAGAGAGGGTGGGAGAGAGAGAGAGAGAGAGAGAAAGTGGCAAGACAAAAATCCTAACCCGGTTATCAAAAGCAGCTCACAACTGGATCATGTGTACTTGATTGTATAATGTATGGATCTCATTGCTACGCTGCTACCAGCTTTATAAATGTAAATGCTTAGCTTTTCCTTTTTTATCTAAAGAAATCCGTTCGTCGTGATGATACTCAAAAATCATATGTGAAATCAAGCACGGTGACGTACAACTTCTATTTCTCTCTCTCTCTCTCTCTCTGTTTGATAGTATTGCACACGCCTTGTGTTTTCTAAAAGCTCCCCAGTTTGCAACTAATGTTGCAAATAATATGATTTGAACACGCTCCTGCCCTATTTTCTTTCATCTTGACATGGCCGAAAAAAAACCTTTTTATGAATTTGGGGACTGTAATGAGTTTTAGGAAAGAATAATTGACAATTTCCCATTGTAACTTGTGTTCTGACTGAAAAGCGTTTTCAGAAGGTTTATTCAACGATGCATTAGAATACACTGTAATCCGGTAGTTGTGTATTGTCTAGTGACAAGGGGTTGTTTGCTGAGCGTATAAAGGGAAAACCCAGACTTCTCTCAGGGATTACCGAGACAACTCTGATGTGATAGATCAAAACAGTAAATGTAAGGACAGAGAAAAACATATTAACAAAGACTTTATTATGTAAATTGTTTGTCACAATTTCATTTGCGTTTTGGAACTTTCAATTATAGCGCGTAACAAGCAGAGTCTAATAATACGCTTATAAACAAAATTAAACTGATTATTTTGGTTGAATAATTTATTGTTCTTTACACATCAGTGCGTGAGCATATGTGCGTGCATATGACTTCCCAAATTTACATCGTAGTATAATGAACGGCTTCATCAAGTTCACAGTGTCTAGGCATATGCTAGTAGTGGTAATGAGGCTTGTACTAATATGTACATATTTCTGGTGTGATGAGCATCACTACTACAAAAATGACAAATTGAAAGTACTTCCGGTGGCATTGCCATGAGTAATGTTAATAAAGTAATAAAAGAGTTCTAGTATTCACAGTTACATAAGCTAAATAGCTTTTGTGGCAAACCGGAAATGTATTTAGTTTTTCGGTTGTGTCGATTAAGCTACGCACGCAAACAAAAAAGCAGCTACACTTAAAATTGATTTTCATTGTGTTGATTTCTGTTTGGGAATCCAAACCATGGAATGAAATGAATGTGGTATCTTTGCCACTGGTCAAAATACATGCCAATATTATCCCTTACGCAATGGTAGCTGGTGGCTACAATACTGAAACAGATTTGTCTACAATAGCTTTGCTCCACCTCTAAAACAACATCCACCACCGTTCTCCCCAGGCATGGAACCATGAACGGGGAATGTATAATACGAGGTTAGCGTATTTGGTTACATAAGCACTTTATTTATAACGTTTTCCTAAGCACATGCATAAAAGCCCTACACATATTTTTCAATATTACACTGGGTATTCATAAAATAAAGGTCGTTGTTGCAAGCTTTGTTGCGTAAAACGTTTTCTGCTGTTTTTCCAAGAGCGCTACTGCCACACGACTTGTGTTCTCGCACAGTCAGGATTTACCAAGAGCTGTGGCTGTGGTGCTCCTGGTTAGCTTGGGTTGACTTACAGTAGAAACATTTCCGGGCTTCTTTTGTACGAGAATGTTTGTTTGTTCACGTTGTATTGTCTCCTCGAGTCTGTCTGTATTTCCGACATTACCCTGAGATTTTTCCCTGTTCGCTATTGTAAATTTGTTTAAAAGAATGTGTTTTGGTGTTTACACGGCGAACACACAGTTTTTCAGAGGCTGACAGAGAGAGAGAGAGAGAGATAAAGAGAAAGCGAGTAAAATCATGACCGTGGATGTGGAAATTATGTGTGTATACACAACATAACGTGGAGGAAGAACATCGGTGCCAAAAGTGGAATGAACATGATGCATAATGAATTTAAGCTAGATATTCCAGCAAGTTATTTACAAAATGTGAAATACGACAACAGAAACACAGCAAAAGCACTACCAAGTAATACCAGCTTAAAGAACTTTGACTCTCGCACATGTCGTGCTTCGGTGTAGCAGAAACAGAGACAACAATGACAGCGATGAAGACAAAATTACACGATGGCTACGCGATGACGGCGATGATGATGATGGTCCCAGTTTTGTGGATTTTTTCTGTGTATTTTGTTGTTTACTTAAAGGAAAAAAGGCAACATTTGTGGCAAAAGTGGCTTAAATTGAGCACTATTAACCGGTACTTATACAAATTGTTTGTTACCGGAAAACGGTAACTATTACTACCACAATGATGATGATGATGATGATGATGACGTTATAGGAATAAACACAGCACATGGTGCGTTCCAGATGAAAAACCTCGCTGTTCTTCTGCTCCAACGTTGAATTTAAATGTATTAAGCAGTGTAATATTTATACATATATCCTGTAATAATGAGTCGAATATGAGTAGGTTATACAAGCACATACCAAACATTTGATTTAATTAGCTAACATTACGCTATTATTGCCATAGCTTCAGGAGAAACCTAAGTGAATGAATAGTTAGTGTGGCACAAAGCAGGGAAATAACTACGGAGAAAAAGTTTTTTAGCCGGGTCCAGTAGACTAAAATATTTATACCAAAGATGTATTTATTTTCATAGCTTTCATGAAGGTGTTCTAAAAGCCAAAGGAGTAAGTTTCTTTAGGTCTGCTTTCACTTCTGTCAGCAAAAGTACAGAAATAAATGTAAAAGTGTAGCTACCTCTTGCATAAAAAATGTGTAGTGTCCACACAACTTGCGCTAAAAAGTGTGGACGCGTCAAAGCCAGTTTGTGTTTACCATCGCGTATGTCTCAGCATCTTCGTTATTAAAACACATAATTTATTAACCCTCGTTAAAGTTTTATGTTTTCTGGGCATACACGTGACGACATGAACGGGAGTGGGCAAGAAAAATTAAGTTGTAGCTTCCACACGTATAACGTCATTTACCTAACAATTTGATGAAAAATGAAGAGGTTGGTTTTTATTATGTCTAGTTTACTAACTACATCGTAGAATCTGTGGGTTATGAGCAAGTTTGTTTACCCTGAACTGGAAATAACAACATCGTCATGTGCACAACGGACGGGAGTGACGACGGACACGCGTCGCTAAACGTATGCTAGAGTCCAATATCATTAGCAGCGTTGATTATTAGTACCCTGGTAAATATATAATGGACAGAGTAGAAATATATGGCCAGCCAGCGGTGTGTATGGGTAATGGTGTCAGGTACATACTTACAGAGGAGTCCAGTGCTACTGGTGTGGTGGTGATGATGGTGGCACGTTTTTAGAGAATCTTAAGGTTAACTTGGTGGTACAAGTTGGAGTTGCCACAGGTGAAAAATATCTACCTACTAAACTACCACCATCATCACCAGTGGCGAATGTGTTGTACATTTTAAGACAAAATATATACGAGTCTTGGGAAAGTTGCAAAAGCCACGCGGTACTACGTAATACAGTGCGTGTTGTACGGCTCTTTCCTTCGAGACCAACAAAGCTCCGGAGTGGAATACAAAATGAACCAATTACTTCACAACGACAAGTTTTAATTGGCAGGGTTTGCTCGACAACTACAGTGCTGGTGGCACTCCCACAGTCAGACAGAATAAAGAGTCTTATTACGACTCAGCACTTTTATGGATTCCCTTGTCAACTTGGAGAAAAAAAATTGTCGCCAAATGGGCTGCACGTGAAATACTTTCCGATACGCGGGCTGGAACCGATGAACCTGATGATAAAAGAACTACATAATAATAATAATAATAATAATAGTAGAAAAGGGGGAAAGTCAATAAATGGATCAAGTGCATACTTAAAATGGGAATCGTAAATGAAAGTATCCGCAACGAACCACAAGTTTGTACAGAGTATAAACGGATTTTTTGAGAAAAGTTTCCGCCTGTTGGGTTGGCGGCGGCGGCAGGGCGCGCATAGTAATGTAGGTACCTATTCACTATCCACATCTATGTATACTCTAGCTTTCAGCAAAACTCACATGTTGTAAACATGTAGTTGGACGAGAAAACTCACAAGTGAACTCGACGACAAGTTTAGAAAACGACAACCTTTTCACTCTTTCTCCTCATTAGGCACATGCGCTCCTACTTATCATTAGTTTTACCAGAGATTTAACACGTAAGTAAACAAATGAGGAAACAGCTTAGGGATGAAATTTATTTTTTTAATCAAGAAATAATGAGCATTAACAACGGCAGGAAATTGCACAATGCCAAACAACCTAATGTGTATACCTCACAATGCTAAAATACGCAGCTACAGTACAAAAGATTCCTTCGCGCGAAACGTGTTTAAAATCCTTCATATTGCAAAAGCATCTTGAAGTCAGACTTGCACGCACACACGCACGATCATGTTCATGGTGATGATAATGATGATTGCTCGATCACCGTGATGAGACACTGGAAAGTTGCTATGGCGAAATAAAATGTAGTGTATATACCCTTACGTGTCTATGGTCACGCTGCCATTTAAGAAAATCCCAGGAAAAAAACAACAAGGCCAATAAAAATAAAGATAAAGTTGAAGTAAATGTATAAAATAGGGTGGAGGGGGAGAGACAGCAGACAAGGAAGAAAATAAACGTGAAGGCGAGTATTGGAAAAAAGCGCTGTTTAGGGCAAACGGGAGTGCTAACACTTATAATAAAATATAAAATAACCGTATACCTCCTCGAAAATATCCTTACTTATTTTTGCTCTGCTGGATACACGTTATTATTATAGTTAAATAAGTAGGTACTATTACTCTAGGCATGTAGGAAGGGACAAGACGAGTGAAAGCGGGAGAGAAAGAAAGTAAAAGAATAAAAAACAGAGCAAAAAGACATACATAAAAAACAAGCAGAGTGGCGGTGGTGGTTTAAGTGAAACAGTGAGATTTGGAAGACCCAATTTAGACTGAGCCAAAAAGACATCCTGGGAGAAAGTATTCCGTTCTAGTGGTGGTGGTGATGGTGGTGATTGTAGCGGTACTACAGTGGGTACTGCCACGACTACTGCTAGAACATTGCATCGCATCACCAACACACTACTTCTCACAGGATTTTTATTACTTTTTCTTGTTTTATCTCGTTGTTTCGCTGACAACCCAAACGGGCTTAAAAGCAATCGTCGAGAGAGAGAGAGGGAAAGTCAGAGAGAACAGGAGAGAGAGAAAACGAGACATGCAAGCGATCATATATGTATACTTACAGATATACCAACTACCCAACAGGAAAAACGAATAAAAATAAACTTTGTCGGAAAGACAGAGGAACGGAGAGCAAAAGATGTCTGAAAAAAGCTTATTTTTTATACTTTTATTGAAAGAGAAAGTAGGGGTAATGGTACTACAAGAAGATATAGCATATACGGAAAGGAAAATCAGCTAACTCTGGTAGACAAACCAGGAGAAAACTAGGAAGAAAACTAACATCCGTCTTTGTTGTCCTATATATACATAAAAGTATACGCGTGATAATGTATGTGTGTGTTGTGTGTGTATGCGTGGCTGGCTTGTTTCTATTCCTACCAGCAGCACCGCCACCATTCCTGCTTCTTTTCTTGGTTGACTTGACTCAAAGTATGGGACAACGAATGAGTCTCTTGACAAAGAGTATTTTTTGTACCGAAGAAAAAGAGCAGAAAAGAAAGAGCGGCGTGGTAAAAGCTCCTGTATCAGCAACGATGGGGTGATGCAGTAAAATGTGCTTTTTCCTTGTCTTTTTTACTTCTCGATTGAAGCTCCCTATTGATTTTACGCCGGGTTCAGATCACCATTACATACAAACGAACCAACCAAGAGGAAAGATGATCATTTGACTCCAGTAGCACCACTACTACAACTATCAAAAATACTATGTTTGTATCCATGTGCACTTGTGGGAGTCAATGTGATGCAACTTGCTCGCCTGAATTTCCCTCTGTACCGTATTATAAGGCAACGAACCAACCAACCCACAACCCAGCAGGAGTATTGGTACGCCAGAGAGAAAAAAAATACTTAAAGCGGCGGTGATAGTTTTGTCTGGTGATGTGGTGTGGCATCCCCTGGCAAAGGATATTAGTTGTCTTTGTTGTCGACGTACAATGATATTCTACCTACCAGCAACGGTAGTAGTAGCATTTGTTGTGCGAGAAACAACCACTACTGCTGGGATAAAACCATAAGACAGCAAACTCATGCATGAGAGATGGAACTCTTGTAGAGAAATGGTTTGAATATTGGTTCGCAGACGACAGGGAAGTAGTTTCAGAGAGAAAAATACTTTTAGCATCAAATGGAAAGTTGCGATGCTGTGTAACTTGTAGTTGGTGGTGGTGTGATCTTTATAAATGAAATTTGATAAGACACATTCTATACCAAGCGTATCTACACATACACATCTAATGCTACTTCTAATATTACTATAACGCTGATAATAATAATAATAATAATAA